>JAJAGP010002132.1:59878-133757 GCA_025084515.1 Ancistrus triradiatus | reverse complement strand
TCACACCAACCTGCTTGCCTATTGTAGATTCACTCTTCCCAGCCTGCTGCAGGTCTACAATTTTCTTCCTGGTGTCCTTCCACAGCTCTTTGGTCTTGGCCATGGTTGAGTTTGGAGTCTGACTGTTTGAGGCTGTGGACAGGTGTCTTTTATACAGATAACGAGGTCAAACAGGTGCCATTAATACAGGTAACGAGTGAAGGACAGAAGAACTTCTTTAAGAAGTCTTTACAGGTCTGTGAGAGCCAAAAATCTTGCTTGTTGGTGGCTGACCAAATACTTATTTTCCACCATTTTAATTTACAATTAAATTCTTTAAAAATCCTACAATGTGATTTCCTGGATTTTTCTTCTCATTTTGTCTCTCATAGTTGAAGTGTAGCTGTGATGAAAATTACAGACCTCTCTCATCTTTCTAAGTAGGAGAACTTGCACAATCAGAGGCTGACTAAATACTTTTTGCCCCACTGTACATTTAGCAAAAACCTACATTTTACATTTACAGCATTTAGCAGCTGTCCTTATCCAGAGCAACTTACAATTGGTACAGTCTTACAATCCAAGCAATTGTGGGTTAAGGGTCTTGCTCAGGGACCCAACAGTGGCAGCTTGGCAGAGGCGGGATTTGAACCCGGGCCAGAGTCCAGTACCGTAACCACTAGGCTACTACAGTCCACTTGTACATTGTGTCGGCCAAAGTGTTATGGTCTGATGAGACCAAGATTGAACTTTAAAAATATGTTTGAAGATATGTTTATCACAAAAACACCAGACGAACACCCTACCCACAGTGAAGCATTGGTGGCAGCATGCTTTGGGGCTGCGTTTATTCAGAAGGAACCGGGACTTTACTAAAGGTGGACTAAATGAACGTTAAATTCAATTGAATTGCAAAGCTCATACAGTGGTGCTTGAAAGTTTGTGAACCCTTTAGAATTTTCTATATTTCTGCATAAATATGACCTAAAACACCATCAGATTTTCACACAAGTCCTAAAAGTAGATAAAAAGAACCCAGTTAAACAAATGAGACAAAAATATTATACTTGGTCATTTATTTATTGATTAAAATGATCCAATATTACATATTAGTGAGTGCCAAAAGTATGTGAACCTTTGCTTTCAGTATCTGGTGTGACCCCCCTGTGCAGCAATAACTGTAACTAAACGTTTCCTGTAACTGTTGATCAGTCCTGCACACCGGCTTGGGGGAATTTTAGCCCATTCCTCCGTACAGAACAGCTTCAGCTCTGGGATGTTGGTGGGTTTCCTCACATTAGCTGCTCACTTCAGGTCATAAATAAACGACCGAGTATAATATTTTTGTCTCATTTGTTTATCTGGGTTCTCTTTATCTACTTTTAGGACTTGTGTGAAATTCTGATGATGTTTTAGCTCATTTTTATGCAGAAATGTAGGAAATTCTAAAGGGTTCACAAATTTCAAGCACCACTGTAGGTCCAATTAACAGTGGAAAAAGTTATTATAATTATAATTATTTATATTGGTCTGATTTTTTTTACATCACAAAACTTGTTTTTTTAACAGGGGTGTGTAGACTTTTATATCCTCTGTGTGTTGTTTATGGTTCAGAGATTAAACCGGTGAACTTAAATCACACACAAGTTGCGCTCTGCTGACCTATTCTTCTATTCTGTCCCAGATCGTATCTGGACATGTTGAAGGTGCTGGTGTTCCGCTACATGTTTTGGTGTGTTCTGGCTGTCGTCTTTGTGACGGGCTCTACCCGGATCAGTGTGTTTGGTCTGGGCTACCTGCTGGCCTGCTTCTTCTTCCTGCTGTTTGGAAGGCAGCTAATGCTCAAATCATCTCGCACCCGCCTGCTCATGTGGGACTGCCTGATCATCTACAACGTTGGAGTCATAATCGCCAAGAACGCTCTGTCTGTGAGTGAACAAACCACGCATTTACAGAGAAAGTCCAGACATGAATGTTTATATCCATTGTATTGCCTTGCATTTAAGGAGTAGTTTGGTGAAAAGCTAAAATTCCACAATGTTCCTCTCCAGCTGTAGCAAAGACATTTGTTGTTGGGCCTTTGTGTTTTTTTTTATTAGTGGATAAATATGGGTATAGAATTCACCCAATTAATTTCATGTCCTTGCCTCAAATGACATTGGTTGAATTGTTAATTCAAGAGGTCAACCAGTGGGTTTCTGTACAGCATTAACTGTACATCTGAACACTGCTAGGTAGTATTTGACCATGTTGCTTTTCCAGTTTTCCAGTCTTTAAGAGTTCTACTTAAAAATATGAGGAGGTCAATCAACAGGAAAATGAAACGTCATTGTTAATAAATCTAATTTATGTAATTATAGAGAATAAAGTAGTACGGTGTCGTTCAATACATGGTTTTAATGCTAGCTCAATTCAGATGTGTTCACAACACTGACAAACATCATAGCTGCTGATTCACCCTTGTAAATTGGGAAAACCACTCAATTAACTCATGCATTTGTGTTTGTGTTTGGTCAGCTCCACTACTAGAGTTGCAGTGCGTGTAGAAAATCATCATCATACAGCATTTAGCAGACGCCCTTATCCAGAGTGACTTACAATTGATACAGTCTTACAATCCAAGCCATTGTGGGTTAAGGGTCTTGCTCAAGGACCCAACAGTGGCAGCTTGGCAGAGGTGGGATTTGAACCCTGGACCTTCTGATCCATAGTCCAGTACCTTAACCACTAGGCTACCACAGTCATATTATACCATGTCTAACTTTTTCCGACTGTATTTGCACATTATAGCACTCATAATCAATAGGAAAATAACACAAAAAAATAAAACAATTTTCTGATAAATTGTTATTATTTAATTAGTAACATACCTTGTTTGGATAAGTAATCATCCCTTTAGAGTCCACATTAAACCTGCTCAGGTACAACCAGTCACTTTGCAGATTATACACCAGGCCCACACCTGACAGTTGTAGTGGTTTTGAGTACTTCAGAATAAAACCATGCACTGCTTGAGGATTCCACTACCAGTAGATGGTAACACAAAAATTCACCATGTTTAAAAAGGTGCTTTCAAAAGAGATTCGTGATAAAATTGTGGAAATGCAGAAGCAAGGACAGGACATAAGAAGCGGCTTTATCTATCTCTGTGAGTACCATTCAGAGCAATATAAAGAAGTGGAAAGTATGGAACCAACATGTGGCCAAGATTGTATCGTCCTTCCAAGCTTGATGACCAAGCCAAGAACTACCAAGAGACTGATGACGGCTTTGAAGGACTGACAAGTATGTATAGCTGAGATTGGTCATTCTGTGCACATGGTTCAACAATCTCACAAACTTTACACAAAGCTGGCCTGTATGGCAGAGTAGCAAGCAAGAAGCCGATCCTGAAGAAGTACCACACTGTGCTTTGAATTTGGAAGACTCTAATACCATGTGGCAAAAGATTTTATGGTCAGTTGAAACCAAGAGACGACTTTTTGGACGGAGCTCCAGTCCAAAAACCAAATGTTATGTTATTTGGGTATTTCTTTTCAGCAGGGACTGGGCAGCTGATCAAGACTGAAGAAAAATTGATGCCACTAAGTACATCCAAATCCTTGAGGAAAACGTGCAACCCTCTACTAGAAAACTGAAAATGACAATGGCTCTAAACACACTGCCAAAAATAAACCCAGTGGCTTAAGGATAGGAAGGTGAATGTCCTTCCGTGGCCAAGTCAGAGTCCTGACCTAAATCCAATAGAAAATCTGTGGGAGGTGCAGTAAATGCCTTAAGGAGTTTTTGGTATCCAATCCTGATGAAGACGCTGTATGCAAGTTATAACACTACAAGTCCAGGAGTCTTTGTGGTTCAGTTTGTAGAGACCGTTGCTTTAAATGGAAGTGTCCAGGCTGCACTATTGATGAGGCTCCCATGTGCTAGAAATGATGAGGAGCTCTTGATTGACTGCATTGGAAGTAAGAGGAAAATGGCAGAAATTTGACTGGTCACCAAACTCCTCCTTAATGGTCATAATGTAGAGCTGTATATGTGTGTGTTTGTGTTTCTATCAGATCCTGGCCTGTGTGTTTGTGACTGAGATGCAGGGACGGTTTTGCTGGGTGATCCAGCTCTTCAGTCTCGTCTGTACAGTCAAAGGCTACTATGATCGTGAGTCTGTAAATACCTACAGCAATATACACAACACTATAGAATGAACTGATGTATACACGTTAACATCTGGAAATAATTCAAAACAAAAGATGTGTTTGCGTGTGTGGGCTGGGTTTATGTATCATTGTGAGGACCAGGTGTTCCTACAAATATAGAAAGATCTGAATCTTTCCAGAATCGCAATGTGGGGATGGTTTGCTGGTCCTGCTTTTTTTAACCAAACCTGCAGCTGTCCTTTCTAAAAAACCAAAAGAACCAAAAGGTTTCCTTCTGGTTACTGAGGTTAAGGTTAATGAGCTACAATCGCAATTAATAAGCTACAGTGATTATTAGTTCTTTGGAAAGTCACCAAAACATCTGTTTAACCAAAACTTGGTATGTGTGTTTGTGTGCCTATGTTTGTATGGGCGTGTTTACTTGTGTTCGTGAATATGTGTGTGTTTATGTGTGTTTGTGTGGTGTGTGTACACCTCTGCAGCCTCATCTCTGAGTGATAAGGAGTGCAGCCTGCCTATAGAGGAAGCAGGTATCATCTGGGACAGCATCTGCTTCTTCTTTCTCCTGCTGCAGAGGAGAGTGTTCCTCAGCTTCTACTTTGTGCATGTGACCGCAGATATGCAGGCGTCTGCACGCCAAGCATCACGGTAAGAGCGCCCTCTGATGCACACAGAGAGAGACAGAGGGCCAAAAGGCTTTTAACCCCGTTTGGAGGTGCACCTCACAGAAAGATGAATGAAGAGATAAAACTACATAAAAGTATACTCTACCTAAAGTCATAAACAGCTGGAGTTGTGACTGTTGGTACTGCGTACACTGTTTTAAACATTCACAGTAGTTGAGCCTTTGTTCTACAATTGTGGTGGGCAGAATAACATCTCAGAATGCACAACACATCGAACCTTGAGGCCGATGAGCTATGAAAGGACGGCTCTACCCAGCGTTAGTGTAGTGTTCCTAATAAAGTGCTGGGTGAGTTTATAACTTGAGGTACAGGAGGTTGGATCATTACAGTGAAAGACCTCTACACTGTACTAAATTGTACTTTGCTAATAATATGCAGTAATTATTGAAGGAAATTATATGAGATACAATGGTGAAGGTAATTTTGTGTGTGTGTGTGTGTGTGTGTGTGTGTGTGTGTGTGTGTGTGTGCGCGTGTGAACAGCGGATTTGAGCTCTTCAAGGCCAGCATCATAAAGAATGTGAGTTTTTATCAGCAAGCAGAGAAGAAATCTATTCAGCAGCTGAAGAGCTCGTGAGTTACTGTGCCTCTCCATGTCTCATATTTTATTAGGTGCTTTTTGCTTATTTTATGTGCTGATATTTAAATGTTCCTTTCCTTCTGTCTTATTTCATTTTTCATTTGGTGAAATCATTCAGTGAAATACAGGTATGTGACGGAAATGGACGTTGACCAGACATTACCATCGTCACATAGTGTTTTTATGCTACTGTAATGTAAATGTAAGGCATAAAGGCTGTGTGCATACAGAAATGCATCAGAGCTACCACTCAAAACACGAGCGAAAAATGCATTGATAGACAGTGATGAACACCACCAAAGGTCAGGCAGATGAAACAGAGACTCGAGTTAATGTGAACCAGTTTATATACAGTGGTATAAAGTTTGTGAACCCTTTAGAATGTTCTATATTTTTGCGTAAATATGACCTAAAACATCATCAGATTTTCACATAATTCCTAAAAGTAGATAAAGAGAACCCAGTTAAACAAATGAGACAAAAATATTATACTTGGTCATTTATTTATTGAGGAAAATGATCCAAAATTACTTATTCATGAGTGGCAAAAGTATGTGACCCTTTGCTTTCAGTATCTGGTGTGACCCCCCCTGTGCAGCAATAACTGCAGCTAAACGTTTCCTGTAACTGTTGATCAGTCCTGCTCACCGGCTTGGAGGAATTTTAGCCCATTCCTCCGTACAGAACAGCTTCAGCTCTGGGATGTTGGTGGGTTTCCTCACATTAGCTGCTCACTTCAGGTCCTTCCAAAAAACATTTCCATTGGATTAAGGGTCAGGGACTTTGGCTGCCCTGGCATGCCAATTCCAAAACATTTGAACTTTATTCTTTCTTTAACCATTCTTTGGTAGAAACGGATTGTGTGCTTAGGGTCGTATGTCTTGCTGCATGACCCACCTTATCTTGAGATTCAGTTCATGGACAGATGTCCTGACATTTTCCTTTAGGAATTCTCTTGATATAATTCAGAACTCATTGTTCCATCAATGGACAGCACAAAAAGCCGTTTCCTGCCCAGATGCAGCAAAACAGGCCCAAAACCATGATACTACCACCCAATCTGTTTCACAGATGGGATAAGGTTTCTTATGCTGGAATGCAGTGTTTTCCTTTCTCCAAACATAACGCTTTTCTTTTAAACCAAAAAGTTCTATTTTGGTCTCATCCATCCACAAAACATTCTTCCAATAGCCTTCTGGCTTGTCCACGTGATCTTTAGTAAACTGCAGACGAGCAGCAATGTTCTTTGGAGAGCAGTGGCTTTCTCCTTGCACCCCTGCCATGCACACCATTGTTGTTCAGTGTTCTTCTGATGGTGGACTCATGAACATTAACATTAGCCAATGTGAGAGGAGCCTTCAGTTGCTTAGAAGTTACCCTGGGGTCCTTTGTGACCTCGCCAACTATTACACGCCTTGCTCTTGGAGTGATTTTTGTTTGTAGACCACTCCTGGGGAGGGTAACAATGGTCTTAAATTTCCTCCATTTGTACACAATCTGTCAGACTGTGGATTGGTGGAGTCCAAACTCTTTAGAGATGGTTTTGTAACCTTTTCCAGCTTGATGAGCATCAACAACTTTTTTTTTTTTGAGGTCTTCAGAAATCTCCTTTGTCTGTGCCGTGTTACACTTCCACAAACATGTGTTGTGAAGAGCCGACTTTGATAGATCCCTGTTCTTTAAATAAAACAGGGTGCCCACTCACACCTGATTGTCATCCCATTGATTGAAAACACCTGACTCTAATTTCACCTTCAAATTAACTGCTAATCCTAGAGGTTCACATCTACTTTTAGGACTTGTGTGAAAATCTTATGATATTTTAGGTCATATTTATGCAGAAATATTCTAAAGGGTTTATAAACTTTCAAGCACCACTGTAGGTATAGGTTAAAGAGAATATACAGATAGTGGGGACAAAAAAAGGGGTACTACTTCCAGTAGAACAGGCACATGCATTAGAGCTGTTAGAGATAAATAGTAGAAAGTCATCCACAGAAACACAAGTAATCTATACAAAAAAGTTTCTAAACACGTCAGCTGAGTTAGAACGTCTCCAGTCCAAACGTGAGGTAACGAGCAAGTGAGCAAACGACCGCTAAGTAGTTAGTTAGACACACGTGTGGATCCGCAGTATCGATTGACTGGTGAGGTAACCATGTTGATCAGCTGTTTACAGCCAAAATGAAGTTATAAAAGACAGATTTTTATATCCTTTTATAATTTCTTATAATGTTGAAGACCTCTGTCATTAAAGTGAATGAACAGCGCATACCTGTATTCACAATGAAACACCTGCAACAGAGTTTTTAAGGCCACCTGTAAAGTCTTCAGTGTAGTACAGTTAGTGTGTCAGTCTTCACACTATTCCATGTCCGCAGGATGAAGCGAATCCGCGAGAAGCAGCAGCGCTATAAAGAGGGATGGAGACAGTCTGAAAGAGAGGAGCAACCAGCAGGTACAAGATCGTTCCATTCTCCATTCCTCCATCCTGATCCATTGTGTTTATGAGTTAGTGCTGCACAGTGTACCACTAGAGGATTTGGAGTCCTCTATACTGGAAGTATGTTTTGTGGTGTGAGTAATGCTCCTTCTAGCCTGTGGAGAATAATCTCACAATATAAAGTGGCAAATCCAGTTTGAAGTACAACATTTCATAGAATAGCTTTTCTTTATTGACTTAATAAAGATCATCAACTGATCCACGAACAGCTACATCAAGTTCAATAATTGTACATATGCACTCACTGGCCACTATATTAGGTACACCTGTTCAACTCTCAGTTACTGCAAATACACAATCAGCCAATCACATGGCAGAAACTTTGACATGTAGACATGGTCAAAACAACTTGCTGAAGTTCAAACCGAGCATCAGAATGGACAAGAATGGTGATTTGACTTTGAATGGGCCACCGTGGTTGGTGCTAGACAGGCTGGTCTGAGAATTTCAGAAACTTTCACACACAGCCATCTCTAGGGTTTACAGCTGAAGTTCAGTAAAAGAGAATATATCCAGCGAGAGGCAGTTCTCTGGGCGAAAATGTCTTGCTGATGCCAGAGGTCAGAGGAGATTGGATCAGACACGCTTACGATTGGAGTTTTTAAACACCGTGTTCACTCCACCATATCAGGATGCTGATGGCTGGATATTTTTGGTTGGTGGACTATTTTCAGTCCAGTTGATACACCTGAGGTGTTTAAAAAATATCCAGCAGCACTGCTGTGTCTGATCCACTCATACCAGAACAACACACACTAACACACCACCACCACATCAGTGTCACTGCAGAGCTGAGAATGATGCACAGGTCCTGTGAGGATCCTGACCATTAGAGAACAGAGTAAAGGGGACGAACAAAGTATGTGAAGAAACAAAGTGCATCTGTATGGTGTGACTGAACAAATGGACAAAGAGTGTAGAGACGAGGACGTGCACTTATTAAAGTAACCACTGATTGTGTAAGTTCTCCTACTTAGGAAGATGAGAGAGGTCTGTAATTTTCATCATAGCTACACTTCAACTATGAGAGACAAAATGAGAGAAACAATCCAGAAAATCACATTGTAGGATTTTTAAAGAATTTAATTGTAAATTATGGTGGAAAGTAAGTATTTGGTCAATAATAAACGTTCAACTCAATGCTTTGTAACGTAACCTTTGTTGGCAATGACAAAGGCCACTGAAGTATTTAATCAGTGGCTGACTAAATACTTTTTTGCCCCACTGTATGTCATTATTTAATTGTTTTTTTCTTTCCTTAAAGAGCTTACAGAAGAAATACAGTCGATTACTTTATTGTACCAAATGGTACAATGGAAGACTCACAGCATTTTTATGGTGCCTTTAATGACACAAAAATGGAACCAGGGACTAATTGTAGATCAGGTACATTTGCTGTGTTTGTCTTTACACAGAATCCCAGGAGGGCAAAAAGAAGGTGAAGAAGGAGTGGCACCACCCCTGGCTGGATCATGCGACCGGTACGTACACCATGTCACACTCCTAACACAGGCTGTAATCGCCTCCATTCCTGTTCAGTCCCAGCTGAGATGGTATCCTTTTACAAGCTGAAAGCAAATTGCCCCAGAAATAGTGAACAATTTATGACTTGTCCTTCCGACCCCTATATCTCTGTTTCACCAATGGTGGGGGAGATTGTGGGTAAAATTTGTAAACCATTGTGTTGACCAATTGTCTCCATGAGGATAGAAAGATCTGATATTTTGAACTTGCTTCTTACAAAACTTGCCTTTTACAAAAAACTGCAAATTATTTATAGAAAAACCTCAAAAGAGCCAAAAGATTTGCATGGAGTTACTGGGGTTAGGGTTAGAAACAGATGTAGGTGTAGCATTAATTATCTAGAGTATATAATTTTAGTGGAAGGTTACAATAAGATAAACAGTCAAACTTTACAAAATGTCATTTTTGGTTTCACCCAAGGATGGATTTCCATTGTTCTGATGCCCACTGGTTGTATTTTTTTTCTTCTTGTTGACATTTCTCAGAGGATGTTTCTGGCAGCAATACTGAAACCAAGACCTCATTCACGCAGTCTCTTCATAATGGTTGATATCAAGATGTGTTTGCTTCTGGAGCTTCATGAAAAGCATTTATTTCAGTGTTAAACTAATTGTAGCATTTGATGGTTTTGTATATGGAGGGAGAAGGATGGACACAACAAGATAGAGGAATATAAATATAGAGGAAGCGAGTCCTTAGACAATAAGAAAAGATTTTGTACAATGAAATTCATTGGCAGCTTTACAACGATACTGTTTTTTTAAGTGTATTGCTTTTGTGTGGGTATCCTGCAGTGTTGCATTCTGGGGATTATTACCTGTTTGAGTCGGACAGTGAGGACGAAGTTGTCCTTGAAGAGGAGCAGAAACATCGTAGACAGACAGCATTTCAGGTAACTCACATATGAGCACAGACTATGCAGACTACTTACATTTACAGCATTTAGCAGACGCCCTTATCCAGAGCGACCCCCCCCCCCTTTACACTTGAGCAATAGCAGCAGCTTGGCATCAGGGTGCCAAGTTGACCCTTCTGCAGTCTGAAGGGCTTGATCAGGAATGGAGTAGTTTCTTGGCAGAATAAGCAGGTTTTTTGGAAGGGAAACTGGGTGAAAAGGCTGAATATGCTAAAGCTAAAGTATATCAGATGATGTACTACTTTTTATGGTATGTTTGTATTAAAGCATTTATGTCCATGCCCACATCCTCACAGATAGCCTACCAGGCTTGGGTGAGCAGCGCTAAAAAGGCACTGCGAGAGCGTCAGCGGAGGCAGCGAGAGCAGAAACTGGAGAGACAGAGACGTCAGACTGATTCACAAGCCTCAGGTACATTCGACATTATACAAATGCCTGTAATTACATAATGGCCTCAAAGAATCTGCTTTGTTGCATGAAGAAAAACACAAAGTATGGTGTAACTGTTGCTAATGCCAATTGACAGCTATTATCAGGACTGGCATTATGCAAATAAGGTCATTATCGTAATTACACATCATTACATTTTCAAAAGGTCATTAACAGGATGGAAGTGGTGTGCAAATTCATAAGCACTTACTCGTTTGTTGTGTTTCAACCAATCAGGCGATGGAGAGGCAACGGAATCTGTTTTTGAGGAGCAGAAATCCCAGGTGGAAGCGGAGCAGCCAGGAGAGGACACAGAGGAGTCCAGTAAGGACTCAAATTGTTTTGGCAGAAAAGATCTCCAGTTGTGATGTAGAGCACCTCGGTGGAATTAGTCTGCAGTTAAAGGTGCTCCTAGATATAATTCTGTTCAAAAGATGAGCAGAATTGCCAGGGTGTTCTCCAGTCTTGCTGATATCCTCTTCTCTGTAACTGACTTTGTTGTATGCAGTGTTAGTTTGCATGTACGAATGATTTCCATGTCCAGTAGTGTAATGGTGTGACCCTCTTTCAGGCTCGGGCTCTGAAACAGTGCAGAGAATCTTGGAGGTGCTGAAGTTCTTGTGGGTACTGTGCTTGGCCATGGTAGACAGTTTCACACTATGGCTCAACATGCTCACCAAGCAGTACATGGACACCTCGACCGTGCTGGCTGATGAACGCTATCTGCTCATCCACAAGATTGGCCAGGTCAGGCATCTCACACATATTAGAAAGCCTCTAAAGTCATGGTGCGACACCCAAGATAATATAGTGACTTTAAAATACATTTATTTACAAAAACAAAGCTAGAATTAATTAATAGAATGAAACAAAATAGAGGTGTAGCACTTTTGCCCATCCGTATAGCAGCAGTACAAGCATTAGTATGAATCAGTGAGCAACACAAAGGTGGAAGTGGCTAGAAGAAGCATCCAAAGATGGAATTAGGTTGAAGAAATCTTGGGAGGATCCAGGACTCTTGACTGCTATGACTGACATTCAAAATATGTTTTTTTATGAGGATAGTCTCTTAATAGGGATTTTGAGTGTGTGTAGAAAATACAATGGCTATCAACTGGATATTAGTATATTACACTGCTCAAAAAAATAAAGGGAACACTTAAACACCACAATATAACTCCAAGTAAATCAAACTTCTGTGAAATCAAACTGTCCACTTAGGAAGCAACACTGATTGACAATCAGTTTCACATGCTGTTCTGCAAATGGAATAGACAACAGGTGGAAATTATTGGCAATTAGCAAGACACACTCAATAAAGGAGTGGTTCTGCAGGTGGAGATCACAGACCACTTCTCAGTACCTATGCTTTCTGGCTGATGTTTTGGTCACTTTTGAATGTTGGTGGTGCTTTCACACTCGTGGTAACATGAGACGGACTCTGCAACCCACACAAGTGGCTCAGGTAGTGCAGCTCATCCATGATGGCACATCAATGCGAGCTGTGGCAAGAAGGTTTGCTGCGTCTGTCAGCGTAGTGTCCAGAGGCTGGAGGCGCTACCAGGAGACAGGCCAGTACACCAGGAGACGTGGAGGAGGCCGTAGGAGGGGCAACAATCCAGCAGCAGGACCGCTACCCCTCCACCTTTGTGCAAGGAGGAAGGAACAGGAGGAGCACTGCCAGAGCCCTGCAAAATGGACCTCCAGCAGGCCACAAATGTGGCAATGTGTCCTGCACAAACGGTTAGAAACCGACTCCATGAGGATGGTATGAGGGCACGACATCCACAGACAATGGGGGATGTGCTCACAGCCCAACACCGTGCAGGACGCTTGGCATTTGCCAGAGAACACCAGGAATGGCAAATTCGCCCATGGACGCCCTGGTGCTCTTCACAGATGAAAGCAGGTTCACACTGAGCACATGTGACAGACGTGACAGAGTCTGGAGACGCCATGGAGAGCAATCTGCTGCCTGCAACATCCTTCAGCATGACCGGTTTTGGCAGTGGGTCAGTAATGGTGTGGGGTTGGCATTTCTTTGGAGGGTGAGATCCTCAGACCCCTTGTGAGACCATATGCTGGTGCGGTTGGCCCTGGGGTTTCTCCCAATGCTCCAGACCTCATGTGGCTGGAGTGTGTGTCAGCAGTTCCTGCAGATGAAGGCATTGAAGCTATGGACTGGCCCGCCCGTTCCCCAGACCTGAATCCGATTGAGCACATCTGTGGCATCATGTCTCGCTCCATCCACCAACGTCACGTTGCACCACAGACTGTCCGGAGTTGGCGCATGCTTTAGTCTAGGTCTGGGAGGAGATCCCTCAGGAGACCATCCGCCACCCTCATCAGGCCCAGGCGTTTTGGAGGGAGGTCATACAGGCACGTGGAGGCCACACACAATACTGAGCCTCATTTTTGACTTGTTTTAAGGACATTACATCAAAGTTGGATCAGCCTGTAGTGTGTTTTTCCTCTTTAATATTGTGTGTGACTACAAATCCAGGCCTCCATTGGTTAATAAATTTGATTTCCATTGATGATTTTTGTGTGATTTTGTTGTCAGCACATTCAACTTTGTACAGAAGAAAGTATTCAATGAGAATATTTAATTCATTCAGATCTAGGATGTGTTATTTGAGGGTTCCCTTTATTTTTTTTTGAGCAGTGTATTATATATTATGTGTCCTTAGGTCATATACATGCAGTACCAGTCTAAAGTTTGGACAGCTGCTTTTAATGAATTTTCTTTATTTTACCTAGTATATTCACTTTACTGGTGCAAACAAGAGCTGGATGCAATAAAGCAATACAAATCAATGTTTAACTGATCAAGAGAACTACTCAGAATTATCTTAAAATGTAGACTTTTTAAAATGGCCCCCTTCTGCTTTAGTGACAGGGTTGTAGACTTTTGAGAAACTTCCAGAGGTAGACACCTGGAATGCTTTCCCAACAGTCCTGAAGGAGTTCCTTCAAGTTCTGGGCACAGGTCTGCAAAATACCCCGACGCCATTGCAGCACCTCCCTCATGCCTCACACTGAGGACCACATGCTGCGATCATCCATTCGTCTTCTCTGTGTCTCACAGATTTTGAATTTGGACTTACCAAAGAACAGTGGGCGGCACGGTGGCTCGGTGGGTAGCACCACCGCCTCATAGCTAGAAGGTCCTGGGTTCAATCCCAGGGTGGAGTGACCTGGGTCCTTTCTGTGTGGAGTCTGCATGTCCTCCCCATGTCCGTGTGGGTTTACTCTGGATACTCCGGTTTCCTTCCACAGTCCAAAGACGTGCATGTTAGGTTAATTGATTAAGCTAAATTGGCATTGACTTGAGTGTATATGTGACTTGTCTTGATGTAACCTGTGTGTCGATGAACATGGCCACTGATGCTGATAGCGACGTTAAATAAATGAATAATCGTAAAACCAAAGAACAGATTTCCATTGCTGTAGAGTCCACTGGCTGTATTCTTTAGCTCAAAGCAGTCTTTTCTTCAGATGACATCCCTAGGAATATTTTTTTCTGCTACAAAGACCTGATTCACAAAATGTTCTCTTAATGGTTAATGTTGAAATGTGTAGCTCTCTGTAAAAAGCATTTATTTCAGCTGTAATATGTGCTGCTGTGAACTGGTGATTTCTTAGCCTAATGGCTCTAATATGCTTGTCATCTGCAGCGGAGGCTGTATGTGGTCTTCCTTTCATGGGGCAATCAACATTAGAACCAGTTTCTCTGTAGCATTGAGTTTTGGTCTTGCTTTCAGAAGTTTTGCAAGTTTCCTAAATGTGTGTGTGTGTGTGTGTGTGTGTGTGTGTGTAGAGGCCCACGATAGAGCCAATGGATGACCAGCTGTCGGAGGGAAGTTGTAATGCCACCATGGACACATGCCTTGACGAGACTGATACTGACATAGTTATTACCAGCGGTGCTGCCAGGTCAGATTACTCTCCTCTTACTAAGACATGAAGTAAATACAAATAATATTATATGACATGTCTGTTGGCTAAAGCGTGTGTTTCATTTATGAAAGGTAGTGTGCAAAAGTCTTAGGCCACTGTTAGATTTGTTGTTTAAGCAATGGTATGGTGACCACCTAAAGCCATTTTTTTACTTTGTGTATTTGTGTATTTCCTGTATGATCTGTTTGCATCTAGGATATAAAGAGACTGAAAAATAATTAGCTATGGTCATTATACCACTGTTAAAACAACAAATTTAATGGTGGCCTAAGACCTTTGCACTATGTTTTATATATAGTCTTATTTCCCATCTTTTTATTCTTAGGTTTTGTACCATTTTTACATTTATATTGTTACACAGAGACTAAAGCACTTTTAAAATGTATTTCAAAATGCCTTACCTCAAAGAAGTTTTCTATAACGGTAAAGTGTTCGGATGGACACCAGACCTCTTGTGACTCTGACCAGGAAAAAGTCAGGTCAAGTCAGCGTTATTTCTGTAGTGCTTTGTACAGTGAAGCATTGTATCAAAGCAGCTTTACAGTTTTAGACTATTTTCTAAACTGTAAGGTCAATCCCAAATTGAGCAAGCCTAGGGTGACAGTGGCAAGGAACAACTCCCTAAACATTATAAGGAAGAAACCTTGGGTGGACCAAGACTCAAAAAGGGACCCAACCTCCCTGGACGGCTTAGATATTACATATAAAATATATTTAAGATATATATGTAAGATATCTAATTAAAATGATATTATGTAGAGTATAATACAATAAAGAATATAGAAGCTATAACATATAAGCCAGGAGTCAAGAGAAATATTGCACAGAATAATGTAAAAATAAGCATAGCAGCATTATTTAGTCCAGGGACTGTAAAAAGTGGGGATAAAATGTTCAATTAAAAAATTAACTTAGTAATGCATTAAATAACACAATACTATTTTAATGCCGATCATTTTTAAGCTGTTACTCTTAAAAATGAAGCTTAAATTTAAGCTTATCCGTGTTTGTTGTGGGCTGTTTCTGAAATGGTTCCCTCCACAATTCCCTACCTTGTATGTATACACAGAGGACTACAGACCTATAGGGAACAGAACTTGCTTAAGGCCCGTAACCAATTTTGGTAGCGCTGTTTTAATGTGGAAACTGTCTTTAAAGCCAAATAGAACCAAGCAAAGGTAGCATACAAACATAAAATGCACTAAACTATTTAGACACCCATATAACATTTTGTTATGAGTTGCTTAATGAATTCCATTCTATTACAGCCAGCATAGTTTCTCTTCTAGTTCACATTTTCCATTGCTTTTTGTTGGTCAGGAATCAGCTCAGGTTTGCATGCTGTCTGACTTCTCTTGCTGTAGTGTTGCTGACCTGGAGGATAGCTCACAGTCTGAGGATCCACGACCACACAGCAGCACCACACTGTGTTCTCAGCCTACTATAGAGCTGGAGCCTGAAACACAGCACTTACGGCATCTCCATCGGAAATCTAGAACAGCCAGTGAACTCATCACAGACAGGTATCATCTACAGGACAGAACTGCAGCATATACACCAATAACCATAACATCAAAACCACTGACGGGTGAATGATTAACCTTACCATGTTCTACTGGGAAACCTTGGGTCCTGGATTTCATGTAGCTCTTACGTTGACACATACCTAAAGGTTGTTGCAGACAAAGTACACCCCATCAGGGAAACAGTATTTCCTAATGGCAGTGTGACCTCTTTCAGCAGGTTAATGAAACACTGCAAAGATGATTCAGTAAAGGTTTGAGGAACATGACCAAGAGTTTCAAGGTGTGACAAGGTGTTCACATGGCCTCCAAATTCCCCTTAATCTGATTGAGAATCTGTGGGATGTGCTGGACAAACAAGTCCAACCCATGGAGACCCAAACTCGTTACTTACAGGACTTGAATTATCTCCTGCTAAGGTCTTGGGGCCAGATATTACAAGACACCTTCAGAGGTCTTGTGAAGTCCATGTCTTGATGGGTCAGAGCTTTGGTGGCACGAGGGGGACCTACACAATATTAATCAGGTGGTTTGAGATATATATATATATATATATAGGCTTGGAGTTCTCTGACTTGGGTATTGGTATGTTAGACAATTGGTTTGTCTGAAGGTAATTTCAGTTAAGCATAGTAGACAGGTATAGTATAGTATAGACACGATTGCCAGTGTGCCAGAGAAATGGGGGACTGGTTGGGGGATCATTCCCCACCTCTGCAACAGCACCACCTGCTGACTCTGATGGAGTGACGTCCCCGTGCTCTTTGGAATATTCTCCAGACCTCCACTTTGGGGTTAAAACATGAAATAATGTAATGAAGCATACAGCATCATGAGACAAGGAAAGTGTCTGTGATTTGCCAGATTTGTTATTTGTATGGAGTCGGATGTTATTTATCGGTTGTGTGTGTTGCAGGACCTATCTCATCGAGGAGCTGGTACATAGTCGAGAGTTTTACTCATCCCAGAACCGGCTGCTGAAGCTCATCTTCGCTCTGTGTAACGTGGTGGCTGCACACTCGGAGCTTGTCTGCTATTTCATCATGGTGCTCAATAACATGGTGACGGCCTCAGTCATATCACTGGTGCTGCCCATCCTCATCTTCCTGTGGGCCATGCTGTCTGTGCCACGGCCCTCCAAGAGGTTCTGGATGACTGCCATTATTTACACAGAGGTGAGAACCTGTGGAGGCTGTACTTGGAATGAAATGTATTGTGTGCTTTCTTTTCTGTGTTGCTGTTGTGTGAAAATACAGAAGAATATGGAAAGATAGACCACTATCTAGGGTTAGTTATTTTCCAGTGTGAAAACGAAGCAAGTAAAAGATTTAAATTAGTTAATTACTCCAATTTTATCATGTTATTCGTGATTAATTGCATTTTGTATTTGCTCATATTTGACTCTAAAAAGTACTACATTACCACAGGAGTGGACATTCTAAGCTGCAAAAGAATGCAATTATTACACCAAAAACAATATATATATATATATATATATATATATATATATATATATATATATAGGTTTTTTTTTTTTTTTTTGGGTTTTGTTTGTTTGTTTTTTTTTTTTTTTTTTTTAAATAGCATGTGCAAGCTATCAGCTCGTATGTCAGACGTTGTCAAACCATGCAGTTACACTTTGTGTTTATGCTAACACAGTAATGAGCCATAAAAAATAATAATTATAAAACCTTGTACAGTAGAAATGAAGTCAGTAAAGTTTGTCTGCATTCTTGCAGTGAAAGTTCTTCAGCAATATGATTAAACAACTGACAAAGTTATTTATATAGCACAACAACAAACCAATGTCTCAAAGCAGCTGTAGAAATATCCAGGCCCTGTGATTACGAAGAAACCTTGGAGGGGACCAAGATTCAAAAAGGGAATCACCCTCCTTGGGCAACCTAGAGATTAACATGTAAGAAATACAATTACCCAAATAATAACTTTATAATAATTGTTTAAATACACAGAATCTACAGTGGTGCTTGAAAGTTTGTGAACCCTTTAGAATTTTCTAAATTTCTGCACAAATATGACCTAAAACATCATCAGATTTTCACACAAGTCCTAAAAGTAGATAAAGAGATCCCAGTTATGAGACAAAAATATTATACTTTAATATTTATTTATTGAGGAAAATGATCCAATATTACATATTAGTTAGAGGCAAAAGTATGTGATCCTCTAGGATTAGCAGTTAATTTGAAGGTGAAATTAGTCAGATGTTTTCAATCAGTGGGATGACAATCAGATGTGAGTGGGCACCCTGTTTTATTTAAAGAACAGTTAAATAGTTTGAAAAGTTTGCTCTTCACAACAAATGTTTGTAGAAGAGTATCATGGCACGAGCCAATGTCAGGACATCTGTCCATGAACTGAATCCCAAGAGAAGGTGGGTCATGCAGCAAGACAATGACCCTAAGCACACAAGCCGTTCTACCAAAGAATGGTTAAAGAAGAATAAAGTTCATGTTTTGGAATGGCCAAGTCAAAGTCCTGATCTTAATCCAATGGAAATGTTGTGGAAGGACCTGAAGTGAGCAGCTAATGTGAGGAAACCCACCAACATCCCAGAGCTGAAGCTGTTCTGTACGGAGGAATGGGCTAAAATTCCTCCAGCCGGTGAGCAGGACTGATCAACAGTTACAGGAAACGTTTAGCTGCAGTTATTGCTGCACAGGGGGTCACACCAGATACTGAAAGCAAAGGTTCACATATTTTTGCTACTCACTAATATGTGATATTGCATCATTTTTCTGAAGAATTAAATGACCACATTAATATATTTGTCTCATTTGTTTAACTGGGTTCTCTTTATCTAATTTTAAGACTTTGTGTGAAAATCTGATGATGTTTTAGGTCATATTTATGCTGAAATATAGAAAATTCTAAAGGGTTCACAAACTTTCAAGGCTGGAGTATTCACGGCCACATCAAATGGCAGTGGGCGGATCCCGCACCTGTGAGACAAGCGCCAAGATAATGATTATGAGTGTATATATAATAGATAAAATAATGAATATAGTAAAAGAAAGAACGTGAGTGAGTCTCTTGGCATTATTTAGTCCAGTAACCAATCACTGTAGGTTCCTGCATCCTTCAGCATGTAACAGTTTTGGTTGCATGGTATCAGTCACCAAGGAGGAGGGGAGGGGGAGTTGGGGTCCTCTGATTTGATCTAGGTAAAGTTCACAGAAGCTGACAAAAGAGCAGTTGGAGTGAGAGCAAAATGGAAACCTGTAAGTGTTGTTAAGGAATAGAAAGTGTTCTCCAGGAATTTGGCCAAATGCCCTAAATGTTAATATTGGTAGAACTCATTGTCTTCGTTTTGCTCTGTCTTAGGTCATGGTGGTGCTAAAGTACCTGTTCCAGTTTGGCTTCTTCCCATGGAACAGTGATTATGAGATGAAGCTGAATGAGAACAAGCCTTACTTCCCTCCGCGGATCCTCGGCCTTGAGAAAACTGACAACTACATCCGCTACGATCTGCTTCAGCTGCTGGCTCTCTTCTTTCATCGATCCTTGCTACAGGTATTTTACACACTACCCCAGAGCCACAGCAACGACCTTTCTTTAAACAGATTTTTTTCTATTAAATAATACATACATATTCTTTCCAGCTGGTTATTCCTATTCTTTAATGGTAAACTGTACATGTAAAGAAACATTATATATCTTTGCATTTTCTTTATTTGTGCATTGTTTTGGAAAATTTGGGTAGTATTACATTCTGACCATAGACAATCATTCATTTTAAGGCTGAGTGGGTACGTTTTGCTGCAATCTGTAAATTTTGAACATGTGGCTGTGTCTTACTTAGCGCTATGGGTTGTGGGACAATGAGGAGCCTCTAGAGGAGAAGAGCAGTCGTAATATAGAGGAGGAGAAGAAGAAAGAGGAAGAGAAGATGGAGGACCAAACAGTAGAACCTAAAGAAGAGGATCAGCCTCAGACAGACACACAGACAGAAGCACAGGCTGAGCCTAAGGAGAGCCAGAATGAAGAAATAGTCCCTGACCCTCAAGAGGGCAAGAAGAAGAGCAGACTTCTGCGCTTCCGCAAGAAGAAGCCATCAGATAAAGGTTTGCTATGATACAGGTTTGGAATAAATGTGCTCAAGACATGTTCAGTCTCCAGAGCTTTTTGTACTAAAGCTAGAGTGTTGTTTTTCCTTCTAACATGAAATATCCACTGCAAAAGCGTTTCCATAATCTGACATCAATGACAGTAGCCCAATATGCTTTATTTCCCATGGGAAAAATTCCAAAACAGTTCCTGTGTATTCAAAATGCCACGTACTTTCAGTGCTGTCAGTGTTATGTAGTGGCTCAGAGGACTTTGAATGGTCCTACTGATCACTTTATTAGGTACACTTTGCTAATACGGGGTTGCCTTCAGAACTGCTTAAATTCTTCATGGCATAGATTCAACAAGGTACTGGAAACATTCCTCAGAGACATTCCTTGATCCATATTGACATGATGGCATCACACAGTTGCTCCAGATTTGTCTGTTGCACATTCATGATGTCAGTTTCCCGTTCCACCAAATCTGCTCCATTGGATTGGGATCTGGTGACTGTGGAGGCCATTAGAGTACAGTGAACTCACGGTCATGTTCAAGAAACCAGTTTGTAATGATTTGAGCTTTGTGACATGGCATGTTATCCTTTCTTAGACATGCTGAAGCTTGGAGTGAACTTCAGCAGGCCATCCTGAACGCGTCTACATGTCTAAATGCTATGCGTTTCTGCTATGTGATTGGCTGATTATATATTTACGTTAACAAGGAGTTGAACAGATGTACCTAATAAAGTGGCGATGGTAAATTGGTAGCTGTAAGCTTCCCTAAATATTTTCGGCGTTCATCTGGTAGCTTCAGTCCACTTCATAACCGAACTTCTCCTACGTGGAATCCCTATCTGGAAAAATAGTGTCCAGTTTATTTGATCTGAACTATCACGTTGACATACAGTAACATACATTTTTGAGTTTAAACCTTCTGAAGCAAAGATGAAACTTGCATTTGCTAGCTTGTATTTTATTAATCACAGAAGCCACAGCAAAAGAAGAAGCTAAAGCTAAGAAGAAGAAGGCTAAGGGCCAGCGTGGAAAGGAAGCCAGTAAAAAGCTGAAGGCCTTTGAAGAAAAGCTCAAAAGCTTTTTCATCTCTGTGTAAGTAAAGTCCTCCTGTGTGCATGTTGATTGAACCAGGAGTCTGATACTTCAGCAGTACATGAAATGACATGGCTCTAATGGAATTCCAGTACGTTTCTTTTGCTCTCATTAATGAGAATGAAATTATGAATGGAATTCTCTTTCTTTCTTTCTCTCAGAGTGAGAAAAATCTATAAGCCAGCACACACATTCGTCCACAACATCCTGCATTCTAAATACCGGGCCGCCACTGATGTGTACGCTCTGATGTTCCTCACTGATGTGGTGGATTTCATTGTCATCGTGTTTGGCTTCTGGGCTTTCGGAGTGAGTATGGATGTGTTTGTAATGCTTAGATACTGAATGATACCAAGTCATTTCCTGAAACTTGCAGGGGTTTTCCCCTTAGCCCTGGTATACCTGATGATCCCAGATAGTTCTGGGTCACTGAAATGTCTTTAGTTTTGCATTGAAGCTGGTAAGCTTATGTTACTAACATGGAACTATATAAAAAACTACTACAAAATAGTTGTGGGTGTTGTGACAAATATTTTAAATCATGACCTTGACCTCAGAATAGCTTTGCATTTGTACACACATTGTTCTTCTTTCAGTTAGCAAAAAATGAGACGTCAGCATAATGTTCTAACATGCAATACAATAGAACAGAACTCACAATAGAATGGAATAAGGTGATTCGTATCTGAATTCCCAATTTTACCTCTTTAATTCTACCTCCTCCCACTACCGTAAAGCCGATCCATAAATTTAACTTCAGAATTGAAATTTGGCATTGAGTAAGTGTGTATTTGTGTAAAGTAAATATTGTCCCTACTGGCATCTTGCCTTGATCTACACCTGTAACAGTTACAGTGGGGCAAAAAAGTATTTAGTCAGCCACTGATTGTGCAAGTTCTCCTACTTAGAAAGATGAGAGAGGTCTGTAATTTTCATCATAGCTACACTTCAACTATGAGAGACAAAATGAGGAAAAAAAATCCAGGAAATCACATTGTAGGATTTTTAAATATAAATAACAAAAGTTCAACTCAATACTCTGTAACATAACCTCTGTTGGCAATGACAGAGGTCAAACATTTCCTGTAAGCCTTCACCAGGTTGGCACACACTGTAGCTGGTATTTTGGCCCATTCCTCCATGCAGATCTCCTCTACAGCAGTGATGTTTTGGGGAAAAACGGACGTTCAACTCCCTCCACACATTTGATATGGGGTTGAGGTCTGGAGACTGGCTAGGCCACTCCAGGACCTTGAAATGCTTTTTACGGAGCCACTCCTTCGTTGCCGTGTGTTTGGGATCATTGTCATGCTGGAAGACCCAGGAACGTTCCATCTTCAATGCTCTCACTGATGGAAGGAGGTTTTTGGCTTAAAATCTCACGATACATGGCTCCGTTCATTCTTCCCTTAACACGGATCAGTCGTCCTGTCCCCTCTGCAGAAAAACAGCCCCAAAGCATGATGCTTCACAGTAGGTATGGTGTTTTTGGGATGCAACTCAGCATTCTTCTTCCTCCAAACATGACGAGTTGAGATATTACCAAAAAGTTCTATTTTGGATTCATCTGACCACATGATATTGAGTCTGACTGTTTGAGGCTATGGACAGGTGTCTTTTATACAGATAACGAGGTCAAACAGGTGACATTAATACAGGTAACGAGTGGAGGACAGAAAAACTTCCTAAAGAAGAAGTTACAGGTCTGTGAGAGCCAGAAATCTTGTTTGTTTGTGGGTGACCAAATACTTATTTTCCACCATGATTTACAATGAAATTCTTTAAAAATCCTACAATGTCATTTCCTTTATTTTGTCTCTCATAGTTGAAGTGTAGCTATGATGAAAATTACAGACCTCTCTCATCTTTCTAAGTAGGAGAACTTGCACAATCAGGGGCTGACTAAATACTTTTTTGCCCACTGTACATGTGGAATGTAAAAAAGGTAGCGAGGCGACTGGACAGTTACCAGGCCAGGAGAGCCAATCAGAAAGTCCCTGACAAAGCACCGGACTCTGATGCACGATTGGAATATTCTGGAGCACAGTCAGAACTGTCCTAGCAAACCTATTCAGCTTTAAACTTTTCCCACATCTGCCAAAAAATACAACCAAAACCGGACATATATTTTCACAGTACCACAATAAAGAACAGCTCAACTCAAGTGTTATTTGAAAGTAATTTCTGTCTCTGTCATAGAAACATTCAGCAGCAGCAGACATCGCTACCACGCTTTCAGACGATCAGGTCCCTGAAGCGTTCCTGGTAATGCTCCTGATCCAGTTCAGCACCATGGTGATCGACCGCGCTCTGTACCTGCGTAAGGCCGTGCTAGGTAAACTCATCTTCCAGGTCATCCTGGTGCTCGGCATTCACATCTGGATGTTCTTCATCCTGCCTGCAGTCACTGAGAGGTGAGCTGTTAAAGCACACACTTGAGTCGTACTGATGCTGAGGAGCATGAATAGTATTAAGTACGACCAAAAATAAAATGTAGTCAATTAACCAAGACTGTCTGTACACAGTCTGAGCTATGTGGTTAATCTAGCTATCAAGTAATGGAAACCTGTCGCAGAAATGTTTAAATGTTCACTGTTCATGCTTGTTTAGGATTAATGCCATGAGTGAAACCTCTGAGACAGTGTTCTAAACCTGAGTGTAGTTTGTTGATGACCATGGCTTTCCTAAACAGAATTGCCTGAACTGCCAAAACAGGACATCAGTTTGGAGGTGTAGTTTTTTCTTCCACCTCACATGCCTGGTCAGGTTCATGAGGGCATTCAAGTGAACACAGGGTGCAGGGCTACATTGTCCTGGATGAACCCCCTTGACTGGACTCTTGTACTAGCACTTCCTGTACATTAATGCAAAAATAAAGCTTTGCTTAACTTTTAACGTTGAACTTTTCCCACTATATCATTGCAGAATGTTCAGCCAGAATTTTGTGGCTCAGCTGTGGTACTTCGTAAAGTGTATCTACTTCACTCTGTCAGCGTATCAGATCCGCTGCGGATACCCCACCCGCATCCTCGGAAACTTCCTCACCAAGAAATACAACTACCTCAACCTCTTCCTCTTCCAAGGGTGAGGCTAAACACTAATAATGAACATAAACAGCTTCACTCCTCTCTGGTTGACACGATACCAAGAGGTGGGATTAACCCTGGTTAAATGAATCACTTAGGGATCACTTAGCGATTTATTCATTCATAAATAGTAATTTGGAGGTGAATTTAATAATGGTCTTGTATGTTGGTGAAATTCAATAGGTGAACCTTATTGTTTGGCACAATCATAAGCATGTACTGATGTGTAATCACGCCAGAGACAGTGGACCAAAACTACATACCATTCATGCATATGGGGACTGTGGTAGCCTAGTGGGTAAGGTACCAGAAGGTCCAGGGTTCAAATCCCACCTCTGCCACGGTTGGGTCCTTGAGCAAGGCCCTTAACCCACAATTGCTTGGATTGTAAGACTGTACCAATTGTAAGTCGCTCTGGATAAGGGCGTCTGCTAAAGCTGCTTTGAGACAATGCTCCATTGTAAAAAGCGCTATAGAAATAAATGTGACTTCCAGCCTTTGTTCACTAAGCTCTGTATGTTTGCTATCTGCATTTGTTTCTGTTCTCTGGCCCAGTTAAAAAATATTGTGGCTTTTTTCTCTTTCTGCTTGTAACCTTTCAGCCAAAAATTCAGTGCATTTCTAATGCATGTTGCTATTGTAGAAACATTGTTAATGCTTTAGTAACAAAAGTTACCCGTATTGTAATATTGTTCAAAGACCACACAGCCAGGCTCTAGATGTATTGAGTAAAGAACATGTCAGTTGATGTGGAGCTTCCTCTCAGGTTCCGCTTGGTGCCATTCTTGGTGGAGCTTCGGGCCGTGATGGACTGGGTCTGGACCGACACCACTCTGTCTCTCTCAAACTGGATGTGTGTGGAGGACATCTACGCCAACATCTTTATCATCAAGTGTAGCCGAGAGGCTGAGAAGGTAGGGAGGCATGCGGATGCATGTTTTGGCTTCAAATTAGAGCCATACTTAATTGGTTAACATTGTTTTAGTGCTGTCCATTTTGATTTATCTACCATGTTAGTATTATAGCTTTCTGACATTTATGGGTCAGTCAGGACATGCTTAAATTATTGTGCCTCGTTTTCAATAAATTGAGCAGGTATTTTTATCTAAATTCAGTTAACAGTACAAAATGTCTTTAATAGATAATGCTGAAATTGTTGTATCTTTGTGTTATCCAATCGTTGCTTCCAGAAATACCCTCAACCAAAGGGTCAGAAAAAGAAGAAAATAGTAAAGTACGGAATGGGCGGGCTCATAATCCTTTTTCTCATCTGCATCATCTGGTTTCCACTACTCTTCATCTCATTGGTCAGATCAGTTGTGGGCGTGGTCAACCATCCTGTGGATGTAACGGTCACAGTCAAACTGGGTGGTTATGAGGTAATTTACAAACAACAATCGCTTTCAACATTCTTCGACAAAAACCTTGAGGTCCCCCATAATGCACCGGTATTCTCCACCACATACCAACATTTTACCAAAACTGTGTCCCTCTTAAGCATTCACCCCTAAACTCCAGAATACATAACTTGCCAACATTCTCTAACTGACAAACATGACCACTATTAAGAACAACATTCTCAAAACTACCAACACCAGTATTCTCCAAAACATCCCAGCATTCACCAGTGGTTACCAACACATACAAGCATATACTAGGTTATATATACACACACACACACACACACACAGTAAATAACAATTATTTTTCCAAAATACACAGCTTCCCAGGCTCCAACTAACAAGAATCAATATTTTCCAACACAAACCGCTATTCTCCATCAAACACCGGCATTCTAAAAACAAACATTAACACCAGCATGTGCCAACACACACCAATACCCTCCATGAACCGCCAGCATGTACCAACACACACCAATGCTCTCCATCAAACACCAGCATGTACCAACACTAACCAATACTCTCCATGAACCGCCAGCGTGTACCAACACACATCAATACTCTCTATCAAACACCAGCATGTACCAACACTAACCAATACTCTCCATGAACCGCCAGCATGTACCAACACACATCACTACTCTCCATCAAACACTGGCATTCTAAAAACAAACATTAACACCAGCATGTACCAACACTAACCAATACTCTCCATGAACCGCCAGCATGTACCAACACGCACCAATACTCTCCATGAACCACCAGCGTGTACCAACACACATCAATACTCTATCAAACACCAGCATGTACCAACACTAACCAATTCTCTCCATGAACCGCCAGCATGTACCAACACTAACCAATACTCTCCATGAACCGCCAGCATGTACCAACACACATCACTACTCTCCATCAAACACCAGCATGTACCAACACACATCAATACTCTCCATCAAACACCAGCATGTACCAACACACATCAGTACTCTCCATCAAACACCAGCATGTGCCAACACACATCAGTACTCTCCATCAAACACCAGCATGTACCAAGACACACCAATACTCTCTATCAAACACCAGCATGTACCAGCACACACCAATACTCTCCATCAAACACCAGCATGTACCAACACTAACCAATACTCTCCATGAACCACCAGCATGTACCAACACACATCAATACTCTCCATCAAACACCAGCATGTACCAACACACATCAATATTCTCCATCAAACACCAGCATGTACCAACAGTCACCAATACTCTCCATCAAACACCACTCTATACTGATGGCATTACACCCACCTGGTCCGTAAATATGTTAAGATGGGTGTTACTTGTAAATTTAAATCCTCATGAACTCCAGAACCCAGGGTTTCGCAGCACACATTGGTTTTCACCACACAGTTACAAAACAAAGACCAACCTTAACCACTACACTTCATTACACAACATGCACCAGCATTCATCATGTACACATCAATGCACAACTAACACCAGCATTCACTATACACACACCAGTGCTGTACAAAAACATACATTCTCCATCATTCTCTAGCTCACGCCATTACACAACAAACACAACCACACCATCTTTTCCCAAGAAACACTCATCAACACTGTCCTGAAAACGCACTTTGACCAGCATACACTGTCTTTGTCTCTGCAGCCCCTGTTTACGATGAGTGTGCAGCAGCAGTCCATACAGCCATTTACTAAACAGGATTATGATCACCTCACCAAGCAGTTTGGAAATAACGCAGTGAGTGTTGTTGTTCCTCTGCCTTCTATAACAAACCAGACATTGTTCTACACTAATTTATTATAGTACAAGAAATTAGCCCTTAAAGGTTAAGAGAGTTTTAGCAAAGGGTTCATATTACTAATTAAACAGTATTTGTGATATCCTGGGGAGAGTTCAACAGTTTGGCAAAGAATACAACTTGAGCATGAGTCTGACAAAAAGCCATTGTACAGTCTGTGGTTGGTGAAGCAGGAGCTTAGTCCTAAGACATTTTATGCGCCTATCCACACCGATGGTCATCATGAGCTTTGGGTAGTGAATGCAAGAATAAGGTTGTGGGAAAAGGGTGCACTTGAGTGTTTGAGTTGAAGGCAACAGGACGACTTCTTGGTTGTTGAAGACGTTTCACATCTCATCCGAAAGGCTTCTTCAGTTCTAGAATCTGATCGGGAGCCCCGGGTATTTAACCCCTAGTCAAGGCAGCAAAGAGATATAGAGTTATGGTTGGGTATCCGATTCGGACGTGGTACCAAAATTTACTTTTGAAGTTGAAATATAAAAAAAATTAATATAACTTCATGTTCCATGCAGGTGGCCATGCAGTTTATAACCCTGTACGGTTATGAAGACATTGTGACAGCAAACATTGAGGGCAGTTCAGGTTCAGTGTGGAGAATCAGCCCTCCCAGCAGACAGGAAGTGCTGCTGAGCAGCCCTGCAGACATGACACTACGGTTAGCCTGGAATTTCCAGAGGTCAGTCTGAAAGAATCAAGAATTATACAGCATTGATGAACACAATATGCAGTGATCTTACACTGTGTGTGTGTGTGTGTGTGTGTTAGGGACCTGGGGAAGGGTGGAACAGTGGAGAACAGTTATGATAAGCACTCCATCAATCTGGAGCCTAAAGACCCTGTGAGAGCTGATCTGGCTGCACTGCTGGAGGGGACTCGCCATGAGCCAGTGTGAGTGTTACCTTATACCAGTCAGCTATTAGTGTTAGTGTTTGTGCTGCAGTTCTGGATGACTTTGGTGACCTAATCATATTCTCTCTCTGTCTGTCTCTCAGTCGAGTGCCTCACATGTTCCCCAACTACATCAGAGCCCCAAATGGAGCTGAGGCCAAACCAATCAGCCAGCTGTATGAGGGTGAATATTACACACACAAAAAGCCTGGGTGACATCATTTACATATCCCTAATATTTCATACTAGTTAAAGAAAACATTTCAGCCAAAATCAGATCAGCACCAGATTGCATCTGTCCATCTATCTCAGTCTATCTGTCCCAATCACGTCATGTCTGTTCTTTTGTCCAGGTTTATGTCTTATTCTACCTCCAGCAATCACTCTATCCCACTGTCTCCATTCCTCTGGCTGTCTGTGCAGATAGAACAATGTACACATGAACAGATGGAGGACTGACAGACGCATGAATAAATTATATTAATGAACCTATAGACAGAGAAATGGAAATACAGCACAAAGTCCATCACCATTTGCCTGTCAGTGATAGACTGATCAACAGACGAATAAGTGGCCCAGGCAAGCAGGCTGAGAAAGATGGAAGGAAGTGTGGTTGGATGGATGAACTGATTAATGAATAACACAGGCAGGCAGGCAGACAGCTGGAAGGACTGAGAGGTTGAAGAATATATAAAGATGGATAGTTACCTATGGACGGACGGGTAGCTAGATAAATACACACTATGCTGTCAGGATGAGTAACACATGGTCCTTCCTAACTGAATGTTGCTTGTCATAATATGCACTGAGAGAATCATTTGTCTAAATTTATAAATTTTTGGCCCATGCCTTGTGAGAACCGATAGATATTTAATGTTAAAGCCAGAACTGTAAACTGTATTTTATTATTCTTTTATTTACAACTAACTAGGCTAAAATCCCCAACTGAGCAAGCCTAGGGTAACAGTGGCAAGGAAAAATTCCTTTTAAATGGTACAAGTATTCGTTGTAAATGTTACAAGGAATAATTCTTGATAGGATCAAGGCTTAAGCCTAGTTATACTGTATGTAAGAATTTTAGTAATAAGTTTATAGTAATAGTTGAAATAAACAGAAGCCAAATATTAAAGTTAAAGTAGAGAACATATTTAAAGAAAATGTAATAAACAAAATGTAATAAAATATAGAATACAATAAATTAAAGAGAACACACACACACACACACACACACATATATATATATACATATAGTTCTCCTACTTCTGTAATTTTCATCATAGGTACACTTCAACTATGAGAGACAAAATGAGGGAAAAAAAATTCAGGAAATCATACTGTAGGATTTTTAAAGAATTTAATTGTAAATCATGGTGGATAATAAGTATTTGGTCAATAACAAAAGTTCAACTCAATACATTGCTGCTCGTCTGCAGTTTGCTAAAGATCACGTGGACAGGCCAGAAGGCCATTGGAAAAATGTCTTGTGGACGGATGAGACCAAAATAGAACTTTGTGGTTTCAAAGAAAAGCGTTATGTTTGGAGAAAGGAAAACGCTGCATTCCAGCATAAGAACCTTATCCCATCTGTGAAACATGGTGGTGGTAGTATCATGGCTTGGGCCTGTTTTGCTGCATCTGGGCCAGGACGGCTTACCATCATTGATGGAACAATGAATTCTGAATTATATCAGAGAATTCTAAAGGAAAATGTCAGGACATTTGTCCATGAACTGAATCCCAAGAGAAGGTGGGTCATGCAGCAAGACAACGACCCTAAGCACACAAGCTGTTCTACCAAAGAATGGTTACAGAAGAATTAAGTTCATGTTTTGGAATGGCCAAGGAAAAGTCCTGATCTTAATCCAATAGAAATGTTGTGGAAGGACCTGAAGTGAGCAGCTAATGTGAGGAAACCCACCAACATCCCAGAGTTAAAGCTGTTCTGTACGGAGGAATGGACTAAAATTCCTCCAAGCCGGTGTGCAGGACTGATAAGTGGGTAAGTTTGGTGGCATGGGATGCTCTTTCAGAGAGCAAAGGGAGTTGGTGTCCTCTGATGTGTTGTGAGTAATGGTATGAGGACTGCAACTGGTACATAATGAAGATCATGTTGGTGTTACTCAGCTGAGGAGCCTAGCATGAATTCTATTATTCTTTAATATTTGAATTGACGGTGGACAAATGATGAAGACAGAAGATTGGTAGACAGACATTAGATGAACATTTTAGATGGGTGCACAGGGAAACGGGTAGGTGGATGGAGGGATGGATGAACAGATAAATAAATAATACAGGTAACTAGGCAGAAAACAGATGGACACGGAGTCATTAAAAATAGACAGAGCTTGATATCTATATGGAAGAACAAACGGATAGATGGACTGTTAGATGGTCAGATTGGTGAATGCATAATAATACAGGTAGATAGATGAACTGATGCAGAACAGGTGCAAATAGAGTTGAAAAAAAAACAACCAACTAAAAATACAATCAAATGCATCAGGAAATATTGTCAGTAATATTTGGGCTAATGTTGCTATAGTGCTTTATTGCTCTCTGTTTGCACTGCTGGCCAAGTAACGTTCTCATGAGCAATTGGCACTGTTTGAACCATGTGGTGTGTTTTGGTAGGAGATGAGGAGGGATATCAGGACGTGACCCTCTCGCTGATGAGGGTCGGCTCTCTGAACAGCACCGGAGCTCAGGAGTGGTGGGACATTCGTGTTGCAGACTGCCAAGAGTCCAAAGAAGTCTGTGATGTTTTACCCATGGTCATCTTTAATGATAAAGTCAGCCCTCCCAGTCTGGGCTTCCTGGCTGGATATGGGTAAGGAGAGTTTATATCATGCATGAATTAACATCACAGGCAGTGCTCAAATCCAAACTGTAGTGTTTAGCATGCTCTTTAAAATGATGTCAAAAGGTTAAGGTTAAATACTTGTGTGTTCGGCACTGAAGCCTTCAGAAACCTGTGTCTGATCCACTCATAACAGCACAACACACACTAACACACCACCACATCAGTGTCACTGCAGTGCTGAGCATGATCCAGCACCCAAATAGTACCTGATCTGTGCTGGTCCTGACCATTACAGAATTGCTCAATTAGCTCAGTACTCGGCATTTTTTATTCTCGACAAATCTGGAACGAATTAACAAGAACAGAGGTACCTACAGATGTTGTAGCTGGGCCTGTAGATCCTCATCCCTCACACCAGCACTGGGGGCAGTGTGTCGCTCCATAGCAAAGGCAGAATTGAAGTGCTCACCACACGGCCTCCATACTCAAACCCGACCGTCGTCGGATCGCAAACAGAACCTGGATTTATCAATATGGTTCCAGTCCATAGCAGTCCAGGTTTATTGTTCATGCCACAACTGCAAACGAAGGTGACTGTTGCTGTCTGTCAATGGCAGGACATGTCCTGGATGTTGTGACATAAAATGTCCTTCTGCTAAGCATCTTGAAATGAGCAGAGACAGGGGTGTCTAGATGGTGGACAACGAAAGTGTGGGAGCTGCTCGTGCTCGTCAACGGATCAAACAGTCCTCTGTACTGGTGGTCTGTCTGGGCCATCCAGAGTCTGTTCATGGTGTATGCGTGACCTCACGGAACCACTGCTTTCAACACCTCCTAACAGCTAGGTCAGAACGGTCTAGATGGCCGACAATTCATTGAAAGGACCATCCTGCTTCTGTCGATCCAATGATGCACCCCATCTCAGTGTCTGTCAACTGAGCAAAATGTCTTTGAGTGTGTCATAGATTCATGTCTAACAATCAACGATTTCTCACCAAGAGGTACACTACTCAAAAGTAGCTGATGACAGCCTTTTATAGGGCAGCGGGGGAAGAACTTTTACCCCTCTTGATGCAAGACCCAGTGTCTAATCTGACCACAGCTGTAATCATTTACATATCTACCGGAGACCGAACGTACTGCCGAGTTTTGCAGCAATCCATTTCTATCTGGACGCTTTATTTTTTTGATGAATTAGTGTATACTGTATGATAGCATAGTCTACTTTAACTATGCTTAAAACACTTACATTAACTTAAAGTTTGGCAAAATCATTAACACACAGCTGATTTTATAATAAAGTGTTGAATATATCATAGAATTGATTTAATAATGTATTGCAAGTGAAAAGCAAAAACAAAACGGTTAGTCCATTGGCGCTGCTGCCCAGCATCTGTGGGAGAGTATCATACTGCGTATCACTTGCACAGAGAAAAATTGAAATTCAAAATTCAGAATGTGGTTTCTGCTGAATGTGTATTATTGGCAGCAAATGGCTTAATATCGTACACAAGACCATCATAAAATGTGGGGCACCTCAACAGTCACGCGCTGTAGAATGTGCATGATGGAATATCCTCCTGAGACCCAGGAAAACTAAAGTTTGATCATTTCAGTAATTTTTAAATAAAATAAGTCTATGAGATTTAAAAAAAACATGTCACAAGGATTTTTTTTCAGAAACACTTTGTTTAATTTTTTTATCACATGTCCTTTATAAGGGACAATGGGACATGGTATAGCAATTTTCTTTAGGTATTTTGTTTCCCTTCTGTATCAGATCAAAAAGTCCCAATGTCCACTACAGAGGACATTAAAAAAGTACACTTTTAAGTGGTTAAACAGAAGTGCAATTAGCTAAAACTGTTTTATATGTAAAACATAAATTATAGGCTTTAGACAAACCATTAATACATATTCAACAATTTACTTCTCTTGCGTCCGTAAAACAAGGTTGCTGAGAAAGTAGATCTCAGTTGCAAATGACACACCTCCACAAACGATATATCAGTGTAAAGACAAAGATGTCCTCTAGATGGCGCATCAGCTTTTAGCTCTGTAGATTATATGGTTATTGAAATATTCTTTGTGAACTTGTGTCCCCCAGGATATAAACATCAATTTAGGCTTGTTGGCTGCACACAACCAAGAGGGAATGAGTCCACTTGAAGAAAGTCATTTCCAGAACAGGCACTGCAACCTCAACTTTAACACTTTAAACCTTTACGCAGAGTACAAATTTTTCCAGTTGCGACACCTAAAAGTATAAGTTCATAAAAATAAAACAAATAAAAATATGTAAACAAAACATCAAAATGATATTTATGGCAGGTAAAACGAACATGCTAAACCTTTTTGTTATTGGCCAGATGTTTACGCTGCAACATCCGGAGACAGATTTTTATTTCCTATTACAATTTGTTATCATTATTATTAAGACTGCGAAAAGATGTTGACTGGATGCATAAATAGCTGCACACCTGTATAGTGGCACTGTTCTGGCATTTTTGATTGAGCTACTCCTTTATATTCAGTGCTTGAGTGTTGTTGGTTCTCGTCCCCTCCTGCAGGATCATGGGTCTGTACGTGTCTGTGGTTCTGGTCATCGGTAAGTTCGTACGCGGTTTCTTCAGCGAGATCTCTCACTCCATCATGTTCGAGGAGCTGCCGTGTGTCGACCGCATCCTCAAACTGTGCACGGACATCTTTCTGGTGCGTGAGACGGCCGTGCTGGAGCTGGAGGAGGAGCTCTACTCCAAACTCATCTTCCTGTACCGCTCACCAGAGACCATGATCAAATGGACTAGAGAGAAGGAGGACGACTAGACTCGCTTAAATGAGCTACACTTTCCTAGCGTTGCTGGTGCAGGGTTGGATAATTAACAGTGCTTTGGTTTTTAGGGTCCTTCCAGGATAGGTGCAGCTTCAGGCTCAACTCTCACCTGCACCATTCAATGGCGGTTTCAACCTTTAGCAGAGTCCATTTTACTAAAGCTGCTGAGCTATATGCACACGGTGCGTGGGAGTTGAATCCGGGAGCTGAATCCGGAGCTAGCTGGTGGTGGTTTGTAGTAGGTTTCATTTTATGGCTGAGCCACGTCTACCAAAGTTTCACATGAACAGCTGCCTTCGACTGAATGTGACCTGCCTTACAGGACAATCTGTCTGAGCCCATTGGGATATCCAGACTGGACTGTTCTACAGACACTATTGTCATGTACTTCGTAATCCTGACACCATCAATGTATTTCAGTCTTCATGAACCCTCAGGAGGACCTGCTTCAAATGGTTATGTTTGGGAAATGGATACTTGTTAAAGACTTGAATTTGGACTCGCTGTTGCTTTTAAACAAGCTACATTTACAAAACGTCCTTGTACCTCAAACGTAGGTGTTTAGCCAAGACACGTTTGCTCACACAGGATTATTTATTTTTGGCTCACGTCACCCAAATCACTATACAGTACTCTTGCTACTAGGGGCGCTCCTGAGTCAAGCTTTTCATGTGCATGGCTTCAGTATATGCCCAAGAAAAAAAAATCAGCTTTTTTGTTTCTGTACAGATCACTGCAGCTGTGAACGTTCACAAGAGCTGCAGCTCAAACCACATGTTCTTAGCTACAGTTCTAGTGCACAATGTAGTAATAATCAGACGCCATGTTTCTGCTGATGAACTGCTTTTGGGGTCAGGGATAAACTGTCACGTCCATTTGATTTTTGTGTCGTCATGGAAAATGATACTGACTGAACTGTTACATGACAATATTTTATAGACCTACTTTATAGCTGTTTTTTAAATGTTTGTCTCACATTTACATTTCATTTACAGCATTTAGCAGACGCCCTTATCCAGAGCGACTTGGTGCAATCTTACAATCCAAGCAATTGTGGGTTAAGGGCCTTGCTCAAGGACCCAACAGTGGCAGCTTGGCAGATGTGGGAATTGAACCCTTGACCTTCTGGTCCATAGGTCCAGTACCTTAACCGCTAGACTACCACAGTCCCACCAATGATATACCAACGTGCCAACTAACTTTTAATCAGCTGGAGGGGAAACTGTATGGGCAAAACTTCTATTTATATTTTTTATAATTTTCTATTTCCAGGAATGTGATCCTTACAGATTCATCATGACAAGTGACACCTTGCACATTGACCATGTATATTAAAATCGCTGGTGCAAGAGACTGCTTCCTGCCTTCATTTAAATCTTTTTTTCTTGTTTTACTCCACTATATCCGATTTGGAGTTGTAGGGTTCTGGAGCCTCGTCAGGAATTCAGAGTGAAACCATGAGTACCCTGCAAGCCTCGCTTGTCTCTCTTTCAGGGCTCAGAAGGTGTTGCTTCCCCTCTCCGGCCTCCCCTCTTTCTGCTATGGCAAATCATGTGGTGGCAATATTGCTGACCCGCTCAGAAGGCAGTGCAGGTGGTGAGCTATTAAACTGCCGCCGTGCCACCTGAGCACCCGCCTTCAGATTACCCTTCATAAACCATTAAATCCCTGTAGGTGCTGTAAATGCTGAACTTTATTACTATAATAAGATGTGGTCAATAAAACAGGTCATGTAATATCTACCCTGGGAGATTACTCTTTTATTCTATTTAAAATGAATGTAGTTAAAATAAAAAGTCGAAGATAAATTCCATCTGGACAGGTCATTATGAGAGTCTCTGAAACGATGTACGTTTGGCTGGATTTAAGATTTAAAAAACCTGCTAGTCGTCATCTTCATGTCCATCCTCTAACAGGAACTCGCCGATTTGCTCTTTCATAGCGGCCCTGTGAAGAAACACAGGAGCTATCCACCATCCTCCTCCTCAGCTGAAGGGTATCAGTAAACCATAAATGATGAAAGTGATACTTACCGTCTCTGTCGTTTCTCAGCCTCAGATGTTATGTACGTTGGTAAGGAGTCCAGAGCAGTCTTAAAAACAACAAGAGCATTAGTACTCTGATGAGTGAAAGGTCTAGTTTCAATTGGGTCGTGTGTGTGTGTGATAAAGTGTCTGCAGACTTCTGCTCACTTGTATCAGCACCACCATCTAATCTGCATTTCTAATTTCAGATCTACTGCTCAAATCTGACCAGACAGACTTTAACTCATGATATGAATCACAAGAGTGCTTATGTATTGTGTTCCTAAACTGCTAGGGGTGTAATGATGTCATCATGATGCATGGCAATGCCAAGCAAAAAGGGCACGATGTGCATCATTGAGTTGGATTATGCACTCTTGTTTATTATGCCACCTAATGCAATTGCATTTCTGAACACCAGCAGGTGCAGTCATACTGTACGTCAATTTATTGTAATCACAAGGGACTAAAGATTATTTTTTGTTTCATTGTTTCATCAAGAAAAACACTATTTTGAATTGTTGTTCAAAAATTTAAAAAGGAATGTTTTCACTCTGATATTTAAGATCTGGTGAAGCTCCAATTCAACTTTGTTTGTTCGTCTAGTAATTTGTTTTAATGGCTGGGGACTAAGGTATTTTAGTTATTAAGTTTTATACAGGAAAATGTGCATTGTTTACATTTCAGAAATAAAAAGAATGTCTTATCGAATGTAAACTCAATAATCATAAGAAAATCTAATTGTGAGCAGAGTGCATCTTTACACCCCTCTAAACTACTAAGTTAAAAGTCATTTTATAGTCACTTTTAATGTTTTCTCCCTACTTATTTATATAGTCACATGACTATGCAGCATCTACAGTGGGGCAAAAAAAGTATTTAGTCAGCCACTGATTGTGCAAGTTCTCCTACTTAGAAAGATGAGAGAGGTCTGTAATTATCATCATAGGTACACTTCAACTATGAGAGACACAATGACAAGAAACATCCAGGAAATCACATTGTAGGATTTTTAAAGAATTTAATTGCAAGTCAGATTGTAAATCGTGGTGGAATTTGGTCACCCACAAACAAGCAAGATTTCTGGCTATCAGACCTGTAACTTCTTCTTTAAGAAGCTTTTCTGTCCTCCACTCATTACCTGTATTAAAACTCTATGCTGCTGATCTGAATTTAAGCTAATTTTCAAGTGATTTGCACTATTACATTAAAACACTGGTTATTTTAGGTTTTACATGTAGCACAATGATCGTTCAGGGCTTAAATTGAAGTAAACACTCCAGGCTTCTAATTTCATCATTTAAGTTTCATTTGGGAAGATTAAACAAACAAAAAACGCCTTTTATTTTTTGGTTGTATAATGTGTGTGTGGATGCTGGTGAGTGAAAGTTATCCATGCTGTACATTTTATGTTTCACCAGGGACTTGTAAAGCTAAATCCAAAATTTGGAACAGATACAATAAAGTATTCAAGAGTTACACAGCTTTTTTTAGTACTGATCACCATTCGTCTCAAAATTGGCCATAATCTCTAACAATACAAATAAAAAGAAGCCTGTCACTATAAATCAAGTGGTTGCAAGTTCTCTTATATCTTCTATAATAGAACAAACAAGTATTAGTCACAATTCAGTGTTATTTTGCTATTTATCTGAATAAATCACGCTGAATGAAAGGCCTCTGCATTGCTAAACCAGGCTGTATGGCCCTTTAAACCCCTCCCCTACGCGCTCTGTGAGCATGAGCATGTCACGTGACATCTCGGTGGAACGCTTAGACTGTTAGCTTTCCATCGGAAGGGGGGTTATTCACTTAGCGCTTACACAGAACGGCCATTTCCCTATTCTGCATAGTAACAGCTGAAAAAACCGCTAACCAATGACCTTTGGAAGCTCACGAACAAAAACCGAACTGAGTATTTACAGAGCCCTCCCGTAGGGGATATCTGATGTAGACTTTAGAGGGAACCTCGTGTTGTGTAGTGAGAACACAGCCAAAGAACGCTCATCTCCGGTTACATGGGAAATGAATGGATTTTTATGGGACGACGTGAGCAAGTGAAAAAAAGACTTTACTGACATTTTATCTTCAGTTTAACGGTATCATGGAGTTGTTTAGACGGGAAGTGAATTTTCTATAATAAAATCAGAAGTTATTTTACATCCTAAGTATATTTTAAAAGGCAAAATAGTTGGGGAGGTGTGGTTGTTTATGTAAACAAACATGGCGGACAGCTGTGTTCGGTATGTGATTTCTGGCGAATGGCTGCATGTAGACAGTTGAAAATCGGTATGCAGATAGTCATAATAGTATTAAATCTTTTGGACTGTGTATTAAACATGTTTATGCTATTAAGAATGCAAAAAATCACGACCTAGTGGGCCCGTATACGGGCCAGCTAGGGAGAGCATCTGCAGCAATAGTTAATGGCACCTGTTTGTCCTCGTTATCTGTATAAAAGACACCTGTCCACAGCCTCAAACAGTCAGACTCCAAACTCAACCATGGCCAAGACCAAAGAGCTGTCGAAGGACACCAGGAAGAAAATTGTAGACCTGCACCAGGCTGGGAAGAGTGAATCTACAATAGCAAGATCTCATCCCGTGGGGTCAAAATGATCATGAGAACTACACAGAGGGACCTGATGAATGACCTGCAGAGAGCTGGGACCAAAGTAACAAAGGCTACCATCAAACCTGGTGAAGACTTACAGGAAAAGTTTGAACTCTGTCATTGCCAACAGAGGTTATGTTATAAAGTATTGAGTTGAACTTTTTTTGTTATTGACCAAATACTTATTTTCCACCATAATTTACAATTAAATTCTTTAAAAATCCTACAATGTGATTTCCTGAATGTTTTTTCTCATTTTGTCTCTCATAGTTGAGTGTACCTATGATGAAAATTAACAGACCTCTCTCATCTTTCTAAGTAGGAGAACTTGCACAATCAGTGGCTGACTAAATACTTTTTTGCCCCACTGTATGACCCTTGCTGTAACTTGGTGGCTCATTTATGCTGTATTTCTTACCATAATGAATCATCTGTGAAAAATGCTTAAAACCCAATGTCAAGTAGCTTTTCAATAAGCAACTTAATTTAAGCAATTCTAACCACCCCACCCCCACCCAACCCTGACTGGGATAGCATGGCTAAAACGGGAAAATGCAGTGAATACAAAGAAAGACCTAAATGAGCTGGGAATTGTCTTTGGCATTAATAAATCCCTTTTCTTCAGGTGTTTACTTACCATGTCTTTAATGGTCAGCCGGCAACTGTAACACAAGAGACTCTTCAAGTCTGAAGATGCTGGAATCCTGATACACATTTTACAAGAGAGTCAGTAAACAACAAACAATAAGAACTTACTGTTTTCTAAGCAGGCTTTTGGCACAATATATCCCATACTGACGTGCAGAAGTTCACGTATTTATCTGATAAATTATGCTAGCTGCAACATCTTGCTATAATTTACAGGAACGAATCCACGTCATACTGGAAAAAAGTCTCACTAACATCTGTGGCATAATGAAGGTAAGGACCGAGCACACAGTAATGGAGCCTCACTCTCTCCTGCTTTACTGTCACAGCTTAGAGAAGTCATACAGGGCAAGGTGAACGACCGTCTCCTGTTTGACTTCAACACAGCTGGATCTTCATTATCACATTTTTATACACCGCCTGGCCAAAAACGTCCACACTAATATTTCGTTGGACCATCTTTAGCTTTGTTTACGGCACGCATTCCCTGTGGGTATGTCCGCTAGCCTTGTCCGCTAGCCGGGAGTGTCGGGTGGGCGGTCTGGCTGAACTGGGCTTCGGTCCTCGTGATCTTGACTCGTGCATCCTTGCCGTTAGAATAAGGGCAGAGCTTGGGGGTTCATAGTCAAGAGTCTTATGGTGATCAGAGACGTTGGGTTGCTGTCTTGCCTCCCGTGGGGTTGCCAATGTCTCATGTGATCCCTCTTGGCTGTGTTTCCTACCAGTTCTCCTCTTTCTAGCTATGCTGCTATAGCTAATGCTGCCGGGGTCTCATGCTACACTTGGCATCAGTGATTGTTAATAGACACTGTGCTCTTAATCAATAACTAATTACATTTTCTGTTTTCTCTCCGAGCTGTGTTCCTGTAAGCTGTGTTTTATATAAACTGTTCATCCCGTTTATTTTTAAACTTGCTGTATGTTTTACTCGAGTGTTTCTCTGATTATATACGACTTAAACAAACTTAAAGGTTTCACATCTCTGCTATCAAATGGTCACTGAGCGTTATCAATGTGATTCCACTGACAAGAAGACCAGCGTGCTCTACAGTTGATACACAGCACTTCTGTATGCCCTAACACACACATATCAGGAATTTAAAATTCGGATTTACGTTTTTATTACAGCACTCAAGATTTGCTTCAATTAGAAAACAAAAGAAGCTGAGCTGATTGGATGCTGCAGCAGAAAGAAGCCAGGCTATTGAAAAAACCTAAATGTGCCTCCACTCACCTGGCTGCAGAGGAGCAACTTCCAGCCCCACAACCCATGTTCTGCCCCTGACAGCAGGACTGAGCCGGATCTCTTTGGCCTTCCCTTTCGAGTGCTCCTTGAGACAGTCGCTCAGACACCAGAGTGGCGTGGAAGGCAGTGGCCTCATCTAGAAGAACCCAAAATCAGGTTACTATTAGTTAGCAGAAACTAGTCTAGCAGTGAAACCATGGCAACCAAGTCAGAAAATAACTTCTATGGAGAAAGATAACTCTGGAATAAAGTCAGAGTTAGTGACTTACCTGCTTTGGTGTCGAGGTTGCAGAGGCAGAGAAGACACTTCTCATTAGGTTCAGTGGTGGAGCTCTGAGGAGACTGAGCTGTGTGGAGCTTCTCACTGGTTCTAAATGAGAATCGTGAAAAGAAGTCTAAACTTGACTTGACCTGCACCACTGGTGCTGCAATGATAAACAAAGCCAAGCTTAATACAAGGCTCTGAGTTGGAGTTACACGACCTGGAGTTACCTGTACACAGTGCTGACAGTGGAGGGAAAGTCAGCTTGAAGTTTGACGACAAAGCTCTCGGTCAGTCGCTGGATGCTAGCCTTATCAGACGTCTGGGCAGATAAAAATACAGGTAAAAGCATTGAGTGCAATTACAGCCAGAGGTGAAAGCAAACAGAGCCTAAACAGTGTAGCCTAATTTTAACATCTAACATAACGTGATTTCTGTATGAATCTGTATGAATATATCAGAATATAGAACACAATTCTGAGGGGTGTTTGTATTTTCCTGCAGCAAGCCCTAATGTAAATTATGACCAGAGTTATATCGTTATCATAAAACTCTGCAACTCAGCTTTGATAAACAGTGATATTTCAATGTCCTTCTGTAGTTCAATGGAGCAAAACCACAGAGCAAAGAAGGCAGCCTTGATACTTTAATGATGTTCTCGCAATGTGGTGGAAAGAATGTCAGAATGGTTGAAGCAAAGAAGCCAGATCCTCTGCTTTAAATTACAGCCAGAGGACTACTATAATGAACTACATGATTTAATCAGGTATGACCCTGGGATTGGGCAACCTGGGTTTTGTTTATATTTATTATTTATTTATTTTTAATTTGCCTAGAAATAAAAACACACTTCCTATAAACATTAAATCTTGTACTGGCCCACAGAATATTTACAGTGGGCAAAAAAAAAGTATTTAGTCAGCCACTGACTGTGCAAGTTCTCCTATTTAGAAAGATGATAGAGGTCTATAATTTTCATCATAGCTACACTTCAACTATGAGAGACACAATGAGAAAAAAAATCAGGAAATCACATTGTAGGATTTTTTAAAGAATTTAATTGTAAATCATGGTGGAAAATAAAGTATTTGGTCACCCACAAACAAGCAAGATTACTTACTGGCTTCCTCACAGACCTGTAACAATTTCTTTAAGAAGCTCTTCTGTCCTCCACTCGTTACCTGTATAATGGCACCTGTTTTGACCTCGTTATCTGTATAAAAGACACCTGTCCCCCACAGCCTCAAACAGTCAGACTCCAAACTCAACCATGGCCAAGACCAAAGAGAGCCTGTCGAAGGACACCAGGAAGAAAAAGGAAAATTGTCGGACCTGCACCAGGCTGGGAAGAGTGAATTCTACAATAGCAAGATCTCATCCCGTGGGGTCAAAATGATCATGAGAACTACACAGAGGGACCTCAAAAATGTATTGGGCCATGTATCGTGAGATTTTAAAGCCAAAACCTCCTTCAATCATGTGAGAGCATTGAAGATGGACGTGGCCTGGGTCTTTCCAGCATGACAATGATCCCAAACACACCACTCGGGCAACGAAGGGAGTGGCTCCGTAAAAAGCATTTTCAAGGTCCTGGAGTGGCCTAGCCAGTCTCCAGACCTCAACCCCATAGAAAATTTGTGGAGGAAGTTGAAAGTCCGTGTTGCCCCAAAACATCACTGCTCTAGAGGAGATCTGCATGGAGGAATGGGCCAAAATACCAGCTACAGTGTGTGCCAACCTGGTGAAGACTTACAGGAAACGTTTGACCTCTGTCATTGCCAACAAAGGTTATGTTACAAAGTATTGAGTTGAACTTTGGTTATTGACCAAATACTTATTTTCCACCATAATTTACAATTAAATTCTTTAAAAATCCTACAATGTGATTTCCTGGATTTTTTTCCTCATTTTGTCACTAATAGTTGAAGTGTAGCTATGATGAAAATGACAGACCTCTCTCAACTTTCTAAGTAGGAGAACTTGCACAATCAGTGGCTGACTAAATACTTTTTTGCCCCACTGTATGTAACTTCAGTAATTAGTAGGGCTGAAAACCTAACGCGATAACATTTAAACGAACGCAATTTTATTAATGCCATTAATAGCGTTTTTGTTACCTGACTCTGTGAAGGACCCATAGTTATGAGCTGTGTCCAAAATGGTCGCCTATTCTCTGTGTTCTACCTACTATACAGAGCAACATTAGCCCATACAGAACAGAATCTATAGGAATGGTAAACAGATTCAGACACTTCCTTATATGCTTCGCTCATTCCCGTGTGATTGCAGCTAGCTGCCAAATAAACCCACTTTGTCTCATAACAGCCTGCACATGCTATTTCTTATAAAAGTACCTAATAAAATGAATTCTGATCCATCTGGTAGCAGAAACGCCATGGCAACCCTCCACCAGAGAAGTCACAAGGAAATGTGATGCAGTGAACAGATGTTACTGAATTAATAATAAAAGTAATAAATTAATTCAGATGAAGCTTATTGTCCACTTGTGTGTCTAGGTTCTATTTTAAAGGAAAAACTCTGTCTTTAGGGTCAGAAATAAGCAAGAAAGAGATGACCATGATTAATGTGGTAGCCTAGTGGATAATGTACTGGACTCTGGACCAGAAGGTTCAGGGTTCAAATCCCACCTCTGCAAAGCTGCCACTGTTGGGTCCTTGAGCAAGGCCCTTAACCCACAATTGCTTGGATTGTAAGACTGTACCAATTGTAAGTCGCTCTGGATAAGGGCATCTGCTAAATGCTGTAAATGTAATGGTGCAACTAACATGATTAAATATTTTATTCACCTGACAGCCCTAGTGATTAGGTATCACAATAATAACAATGACTGAATGGACAGCAAGTCCTGCTCCTTACCTTGGTATCCAGACCTGGGATGAAAACAGACTGAACGCCAAAGAGTCGGTTATAGAAGCTGATCTCTTTGGAGGTGTAATCCCTCATCGGTCGAAGCACCAACACATCTCCGTAACGAGAATCTGAGAAAGCCTGGAAGAGAGGCGAGAAGAGAAGTTTTCTCTGAAAGGGCATTCCTTGTTTTTGTGCAATCAGTGCATAAATGAATAAACTGACCACCTGTTAGCATAGGATTATGCTGTGTCTTCAGAAAAAAGCATAAAGAAACATGTTATTGAATGAATGTGACATATTTAGTATTGCTCTATTAAACACATATACATAAATGTCACGCATGATTCATTTATCACTGGACCAGTTTCATACAGAATTACATAGATTTTTAAATATATAGTTTTCTAACTTCCCACTGAAACGTCAGTAGTTATGCTCATGTTTCACGTTATTTCTGTATTTTCAAACTGCTGATTTTTTGTTTTAAATGTGTCCTAGTTTACTTTCAGAGACAATACATCTACACACCAACGCATGTCAAATGTAAGAAGCTGCTGCTTCTGCTTCCAGCTCCAGTCCACACAGCCAGACATCTAGACTGCTCAATGAGGTTGGGTCCGTTTGAGAGTCTCGGTCATTTCCCAAAGTTTCTTCTTTACAACATTTTAAATGTTTTTCTTGCCACCATCTCCCTAGGCTTCCTCAGTTAGGAAGTACATAAGGTCTGCTCCTTGTCCTTATGAGCATCTCTGGCTGTAATCAAGACAACAGATTACCATACTAGATAGGTGTAGTGCTTTGAATGCTATGTAACTTGTGATTTGAGAAGCGAGGTACCAAGCTATGTGGGCAAATGGTCACTGTGGCTTCATTTATAAATGTATTACTGTTTCAGATGTACAATATACAGTACACTGAGGAGGCAAAACATTATGACCACCAGCTGTGGATTCTCTGTGTGATGCCAAATCAGCTCCGGCCCACAGAGGAATGGACACTACAAGAAAGACCATTGATGGTGTCCTGTGGTATCCTGGCTACAAGATGTTCTTGGTATTTACTGGTAATATTATGATTGTTGTAATTTAGAGGACTTAACACAGGGTGTTCTTACCGTATCAGCAGCCAGAGCCGCTCCTCGTCCCAGAGAGACATTGCTGAGCAGTTTAATGGCCAGGCGTGTACAGCTCTCCCCCATCATCACCTTTGAGTAGCCGTTCATGCGGGCAGTGTGCAGTATCAGGTGTTGCCTACTCACCAAAACACGTACAATTTATTAGTATAAGGGGTTGCCAGTCTTTGAAATAAACTAGGGCTGCAACTAACTATTATTTTAATAATCGATTAATCGGTCGATTATTTTTTCGATTAATTGAATCGGCTTTAAAAAAAAAAAAACCTTTCCATGTCTTTATTCAGAAATATAACATTAAATAACAGAGCAAATAAGTGCTTACAATAAATGAATAATAATAAATTAAATGTATTAATATATTAAAATAACAAATTATTGTAAAACACTACATACAAACTCATTCACGCTTTTTCTTTAGGAACTTTGCATTGCAATCCAAAAATGTTATCATGTCAACATGCTCCTGGCTAAAGCTGGCTCTCTTTTTAGAGACTATATTTCCTGCCGCAGAAGATAGACGCTCAGACAGTGTTGAAGTACCAGGAATGCGTAAATAGAACTTGGCTAGCCTGGCCAATATAGGAGATCTGTCTCTGCTAACTCCATCACTGTCATTATCCAGCTAACCAGCATCAACCGTGCTATTCCGGTTCGCATAGTATGAGGGCGCCGTTACGTTTCCTCAATTCAAAACGGAACAAACTCGGGATGCATGTATTGTTGTGACTTGCGCTGTTGCTGAGCTCCGATCTTGCTCATCGGTGACTGCAACATGTTTCCGTTTCGTTTCGAGGGCTGTATCAGCACCGGTCAGATCACTCTTGCAAAGCTTGCATGTTACACATGTTCCTACACTTTTGCGGACTTAAGCCGAACTTTCTTCTCTGCGTCGGTCATAATTTATTTAATTATTAGCCTGGCACTGCAGGATCTGAGTACCTCTCAGCGTAGTGTGTTACTGATGGTAGCCTTTGTTACTTTGGTCCCATCTCTCTGCAGGTCATTCATCAGGTCCCTCCGTGTAGTTCTGGGATTTTTGCTCACTGTTCTCATGATCATTTTGACCCCACGAGATGAGATTTTGCCTGGAGCCCCAGATCGAGGGAGATTACCAATGGTCTTGTATGTCTTACAATTGCTCCCACAGTTGGTTTATTCACACCAACCTGCTTGCCTATTGTAGATTCACTCTTCCCAGCCTGGTGCAGGTCTACAATTTTCTTCCTGGTGTCCTTCGACAGCTCTTTGGTCTTGGCCATGGTTGAGTTTGGAGTCTGACTGTTTGAGGCTGTACAGGTTTTTTTATGTGGTCTTTGTACAGTTTTAATGTTTGGGCTGATTACTGTATATAGCCTCGGGGAACCAGTCTTATTTAAACTTATAAATGTGGTCTGCCCTTAAATCTGGAAAAGGATTTATTCAAATGTTGGATATCAGTCGTTTCTATACGTTCAGTATCAGCTATGTGTGGACAAAGTTTCAAACCACTGCAAACTTGTCCAGGTCAGCCTGTCCAATCAAATTTAACCATAAAATGTATGCAATACCTCCGATGAACCATGGGAACTAGCTTCAAGACAGTTTGTGTCCTATGTTGTGGCAGTTAACATCACGCACATTAAAAGCATGAATTAAGTCAGTGGATCAACTGAAAAATGTGCCACAGTCAGTTTTACAGGAATAATCAATTTCTGGGTACTCTGGCTTCCAGCCATATTTCAAAGATGTGTTAAGCCAACTGTTGTCTCTAACTGTTGCCTCTGTGAGTGTGTGTGTGTGTGTGTGTGTGTGTGTGTGTGTGTGTACGCATGTGCCCTGTGATGGACTGGAGCTCTGTCTAGGGTTGGTTCCCACTTTATGTTCTGTGTTGCCAGTTCGTCCCTAGTACCCCATGGCCCTAAACAGGATTGAGTGGGTATGAAAATGAATGAATGAATGAATGAATGCACTTGTAATAAGCAGCTTCTGAGTGATGAGGTTGAATGTGTGGGGATCTCCCGGCATAAGCAGCTACCTGGTGTGTTTCCATGCAAGGAAACACATCCAGAACCAAGGCATGACACAAACATGAGTAGCTCAGCAGTTTAGCAGGGTCCAAGTGGCACATGGTACAGACCAGGGGTGCCTTCACATTATAATACAATAGAGTTTAACATTTTCATGGTTTTCATTGGGTGGTGATTAGTAATCTGATTAGTAGTATTTTTTTAAAACACTTTTTCTTTGGGTCAGGGTCACAGGGGATCTGGTGCCCATCCTGGAGAATACAAGGCGCAGGTGCAAGTCCATCACAGGACCAGTTTAGTCATATTTTTTAGACATTTTCTACATGCATGATGTTTGTTAATCCCACCTCAGTGTGTACAGCATGTCCTCTTTGGCTGTCTGTGTCTTTAAGGAGCTGAAGAGTCTTTCCAGGGCCAGTTTGTCTTCAGGCTTGTAAGCAGAGGCCCGTAAATCGGGATGGCAGGTTTCATCCCTGGGTTCCTCGGCCACAGATTCAGCATGCCTCTGATTTGCTCCGGTTCGAATGTGCTCATCTACTGCTGCTTTATAGCTGGAAGCAGGCCTCTCAGAACTAAATACAGGTTCGAGTACAGACCCAGGCAGAGTGAAGACCTGACATACAGACATGAGCACAGCATCCATTAGAACAGCCATAGGTACAACCGAAAATTAGCATGGTTTTTCTTCATGGATAATGATAACAATTACATCATAGTCTAAAGGACGATTTGGAAACCAGAATAACAAGAACAACAGCGTACATTACAATGATCAAACCAATTACCAACAATGAGATTTGTTTACTACCATGGAGAGCCATGCTGGAGTTACCATGGTGCTTGCAGACCATGCAGACATTTCACCTGTCCTCAAGCACATTCAAGTCACAATCCAAGAAAATATAATGTGTTGAACCAAATGCCTCAAAGGATGATGGTTCAATTCCAGTAATCATTTCCATTTACAGCATTATCAGAACAAATTACAACTGATACAGTCTTACAACATACTGCTGGGTAATGGTCTTGCTCACGTGCAAACTGGCAGGTCTGGTCAATAGTGTGATACCTTACCGACTAATTATTTCCCATTAATCACTTTTCTCAATGAATTATTGTTAAGTCCCTGTGGGACTGTGGTAGCCTAGCGGTTAAGGTACTGGACTCTGGACCAGAAGGTCCAGTGTTCAAATCCCGCCTCTGCCAAGCTGCCACTGTTGGGTCCTTGAGCAAGACCCTTAACCCACAACTGCTTGGATTGTAAGACTGTACCAATTGTAAGTCGCTCTGGATAAGGGCGTCTGCTAAATGCTGTAAGTGTAAATATCAGTTCATGTGAAAATGATTGAATAAATACATATAAACGTGTCATAAATCATCGAGATGGTCAGTCACATGGCATATATTTTTAGGTGTTCCAGTTTCAGTCATCAGGATGTGACAGCATTTGAATGAGGTCGGCTGGATAATCACTTTTCTCCTGCCTGAGACTCATTACCTGCTCCAGAGAGATGATATGAAAGGGGAATCCACTCTTTCTGAAGATGCTCTCCAGCTGAACTACAGATTGCTCCCTCTGCTCAGAACTCTGACCACAAGCACCACCCTCTAAAGTCCAGAAGAATATCACTCTGTTATTCACAGCAATTTACAGGCAGACCAGGTGCGATGCATTTCTGCAGTTTGATGATTATACAAGTGGTTGTGTAAACTTAAACTGGATCAAGGCTATCAGATTTCTGATTCAAAGGAAGATAGCATTGCGCAACTGCCTCCAGAAAGATAAAAATGTATTTCTACTGTAAAGAGACTTGGCAGCAGCCATAACACAACTGTCCTTTCAAACACAAAACATGGCATGGTGTATACAAATATGCAGCACACCGTAGGAAAATGGAACAGGGGTTAATCAGAGTGAATATTTGAAAGCTAGCTAATGTTGAGTTCATTTAATTTATAATTGGTAATTTATTTGTTGAGAAAAATGATCCAATAATACATGTGTGAGAGGCAAAAGTATGTGAACCATTGCTTTCAGTATTTGGAGGAATTTCAGCCTCTTTACAGAACAGCTTCTCCTCTGGGATGTTGGTGGTGATTCCACAACATTTCTACTGGATTCAGAAGCGTTCCAAAACATATACAGTATTCTTCTTTAACCACTGTTTTGTAGGACAACACATGCTTTGGGTAGCTGTCTTATTGAATGACACACGGTCTACTGAGCTTCAGTTCACAGACAAATATCCTAACATTTTCCTTTCAAATTTGCTAATATAGTTCAGAAATCAGAGTTCTGTGCTGGCCCAGATGCAGCAAAACAGGGCCAAACAATTATATTACCTTGCGTTTATGTTATGATATTGGTTGCGTTTATGTTACCCTTGGTTCCTTTGTCAACTACACCTGGGAAGGGAAACAATGGTCTTGAATTTCATACATCTGTACATAACCTGTCTAAATGTGGATTGGTCGAGTGCAAACTCTTTAAAGACAATTTAGTAACTTCTTCCTACCTGATGAGCATCATGTACTCTTCACCCATTAAAAACTGACTGGTATCCCATTGGAAGGGGACCAGGGTGAAAACGCTAAAATATGCTAAGGCTAAGATCAGTGGAGTATTTTTGGGTCAATCATTGACAATGTGTTATATAAGGTCATCATATCACTGCTAAACAATAAATCTAACACTGACCTAAAACTTTTAAACAGCACTGAATAAAAGTGAAACTTACCATCGATGTAGACAATGCCAGGCACAAATCTTAACTTTTTGTGCGCATCCCGACTTAACCCCTGCAAAAATAAATAACAGACATTTCTCATCATCTAACAATGAACTTAAATTGCCTTCTTATCTGGCATGAGCTGGACATCAATTGACTTTAATAATGTGTTAACAAATAAACATCAATGCATTTTAACACTAGGTTAGTCCCTGTGCTTTGTGATACCAGTTATATGTATCCACTCTCTTTAACATGTAACAGTTCTTTGACAAAAAAACCATTTGACAATTTAACAACAAATGGTACACAATTATATAATATCTTAATTATCACAATTTTGGTTGTTAAAAGGCAACTCTATTGCCGTTACATTAACAAAACAAGGCACATTGTTGCTCGTCCCAGACTCTGTGTCTCCATGACATTAATTAGGCAATACTACAATCTGAGAACGTTACACAGACACTTGCCTACTTTGTACTGGCTTCGTAATGCATAGCTTACCTCTTGAACTTGTGCTAACATGCAGGAGGATGCTGGCCCTCCAGAAACAGCCAGGAGGACCTGAAAGATCCATCAGTCATGTCAAGATCCATCAAGTTCAATCATGTCAAGTCTGACAGAAGACAATTACGCCATTTTTGTTCATACCTTGTCTTTAGGAAAGATGACTCGATTCTTTCCTAGCATGGCTCGGAATTTATGTACAAAGTACTCCTTAAAGCAGCTCCTAATGAAAACAGACGTACAAAAAACTGTTAACAAATCCTGTTATCAGAAAATACCTCACTCCTAGAAATGGCTATGGATATTCGGATAACGAATCTTTGCATAACAGAAGCCCATATCCATTAATGCTTGTGAAAAATATTACTACTGCATTCTGTTGTCTTCAAAAGACTTCATTCTTTTAGTGACGTCAGTTTAATATTGTGGCGCAGAAGACTGTGGTAGCCTAGTGGTTAAGGTACTGGACTCTGGACCACAAGGTCCAGGGTTCAAATCCCACCTCTGCCAAGCTGCTACTGTTGGCTCCTTGAGCAAGGCCCTTAACCCACATTGTAAGTCGCTCTGGATAAAGGCGTCTGCTAAATGCTGTAAATGTAAATGACGTGTGTGTGTGTGTGTGTGTTGCTTCTGTGCTTGAGCCCTGTCTGTTGGTGGGCATCATGTTTTCCCCTTCAGGTTACCTCCTAGTAAATGTTTGTGCATGAAAAGTAATAAAAGGTCTAGTATATCCTTTGTTGCCTCACTAATTGATCTTCTATGACTGCTAGAATAAACCAAAAGTGTGGCTTCGTACTGTAAGGAAGGATTTGGAAAGTGCTGGTAGAGGCAAAATTCCATTCAGGTATGTTAGTTATGTTACCCTGAAACAGAATTTGATTTCTCAGGTTTCATTTTCAGCTTGGCATTCGTTATAACTGGTTAGTGGTTTGGATAGCGTGGAGGGAAATTAAAATACCTTATGTTATAGTAGGTACAGTGTATCACAAAAGTGAGTACACCCCTCACATTTCTGCAGATATGTAAGTATATCTTTTCATGGGACAACACTGACAAAATGACACTTTGACACAATGAAAAGTAGTCTGTGTGCAGCTTATACAACAGTGTAAATTTATTCTTCCCTCAAAATAACTCAATATACAGCCATTAATGTCTAAACCACCAACAACAAAAGTGAGTACACCCCTAAGAGACTACACCCATAAATGTCCAAATTGAGCACTGCTTGTCATTTTCCCTCCAAAATGTCATGTGATTTGTTAGAGCTACTAGGTCTCAGGTGTGCATAGGGAGCAGGTGTGTTCAATTTTGTAGTACAGCTCTCACACTCTCTCATACTTGTCACTGAAAGTTCCACCATGGCACCTCATGGCAAAGAAGTCTCTGTGGATCTTAAAAGACGAATTGTTGTGCTACATGAAGATGATCAAGGCTACAGGAAGATTGCCAACACCCTCAAACTGAGCTGCAGCACAGTGGCCAAGATCATCCAGCGTTTTAAAAGAGCAGGGTCCACTCAGAACAGACCTCGCGTTGGTCATCCAAAGAAGCTGAGTGCTGTCAGCATTGCTGCAGAGATTGAAGAGGTGGGGGGTCAGCCTGTCAGTGCTCAGACCATACGCCCACACACTACATCAAATTGGTCTGCATGGCTGTCACCCCAGAAGGAATCCTCTTCTGACGTCTGTACACAAGAAAGCCCGCAAACAGTTTTGCTGATGACATGTCAACAAAGGACATGGATTACTGGAAGCATGTCTATGGTCTGATGAGACCAAGATTCATTTGTTTGGTTCAGATGGTCTGAAGCATGTGGTGGAGGCGGCAATCAGGTGAGGAGTACAAAGATAAGTGTGTCATGCCTACAGTCAAGCATGGTGGTGGGAATGCCATGGTCTGGGGCTGCATGAGTGCAGCAGGTGTTTGGGGAGTTAACATTTCATTGAGGGACACATGAACTCCAGTATGTACTGTGAAATACTGAAGCAGAGAGCATGATCCCCTCCCTCCGGGAAACTGGGTCGCAGGGCAGTGTTCCAGCATGTTAATGACCCCAAACACACCTCTAAGACGACCACTGCTTTATTGAAGAGGCTGAGGGTAAAAAGGTGATGGACTGGCCAAGCATGTCTCCAGACCTAAAACCCAACAACCCAACAGGACATCTTTGAGGCATCCTCAAGTGGAAGATGGAGGAGCACAAAGTCTCAAATATCTGCCAGCTTCCGTGATGTCGTCATGGACAAGCCCGGAAAAGTATTCCAGTGGCAACCTGTGAAGCTCTGGTAAACTCCATGCCCAGGAGGAGATTAAGGCAGAGTTCTGGAAAATAATGGTGGCCACACAAATATTGACACTTCAGGAACTTTCACTAAGGGGGTGTACTCACTTTTGTTGGCGTGGTGGTTTAGACATTAATGGCTGTATAATTGAGTTATTTTTGAGGAAAGAATAAATTTACACTGTTATATAAGCTGGACACAGACTACTTTTCATTGTGTCAAAGTGTCATTTTTGTCAGTGTTGTCCTATGAAAAGATATACTTAAATATCTGCAGAAATGTGAGGGGTGTACTCACTTTTGTGATACACTGTAATTGGATAACAGTAGTACAGATGATTTTGGGGTTTTCACTGTACCTAAACTCTGAAATTTTTGTTTTAAGCTTAGTGGTCTGCACCTCAGTCTACAAGTCTATCACAAGTTGTGTGTTAAATCACAGTTGGGTCCTTAATAAAGACCCTTAAACCTGTAAATCTAAGTGCCACAGAGGCATTCCTGGTCCATCTCCCATGCCATATCTGGAAAGAGCAACTCAGAAACATATATCCTGCTATTTAGGTTTTATTGCCAATGGCTATATTGTGGGCACACTATGGTGTACTGACTGTTTTGGTTTTTATACAATATGTCGTAGTCCTACATGTATCAAAAAGTTTAGGATTCTTCCTGACAGTGTATGTTTGAATAGGTCCTTTATACTCTTGGCTAAGTTGCAAAATCTCTCTGGTCTTCTATCAATGTGTTTAATTCACAAGGTGGGATTGCAGCTCCTGCTTCTGGTGAAGTGAAGGCCATCAGTTACGGACGGAGTTGTGTTCTCCAGGTCTGCATGCAGAATAGACTGAGAGAGTCTGGGGAAGAGTCTGATGATAGGATAGGAGCCTGGAAGGATTGATAACATATGAAAATGTAAAAAACCAATTGTTGCAGCGCAGGGAAAGACTGGGACATGAGTTGTGGGGATCCAGCTTACTAGGGGTTCCCAAGTTACAGGGTCCACTCAGGGGGCAGGGTCTGTGACACAGACCAGGAGTGCCCCAGCACGGCAACTTAAAGTCTCTCAGTGACATGGTGGCTTAGCGGTTAAGTAGTGGACTATGGACCAGTAGGTCCAGGGTTCAAATCCCAACTCTGGTAAGCTGCCACTGTTGGGTCACTGAGCAAGGTCCTTAACAATTGGTTGGATTGTAAGACTGTAATGCTTGCAAGTCGTTCTGGATAACTGTTAACTGACATGATTGAAAATGAATGTGAGTAGTAATTCACCACATACTAAAAGTGTCATCACCTAAAAACCTGTTTGTGTAACATCCAAATGTTGTTACTGCAATAAATGGAATCTTTTTGATATTACCTGCATTCTTACTGTTTCACTGGTATTGCTTATGAAGGCAAGAATATGCTTAGCAAGTCAATCTGAGTTCAAGTGTCATTGCTGAGGTACACCTTGGACAAAGAGCCAGTCCATCACAGCATTCTGTAAATGCACCACCTGACCTTTATGTACAACTGTATAAGGATCAACTCCAAAAACATCAACTCAGAATAACGAATTTAATAAGATGTTTAAAACAGCACCACCGCGCTGAATATGCAGAGTTTTGACAAAGCAAACAAAGTGAAAAAGGCTAAAGCTAGCGAGAGCCAGGCACTGGCCAGCGTTATTTTTGGAGAAAGGAAAACACTGCATTCCAGTGTAAGAACCTTATCCCATCTGTGAAACATGGTGGTGGTAGTATCGTGGTTTGGGCCTGTTTTGCTGCATCTGGGCCAGGATGGCTTGCCATCATTGATAGAACAATGAGTTCTGAATTATATCAGAGAATTCTAAAGGAAAATGTCAGGACATCTGTCCATGAACTGAATCTCAAGAGAAGGTGGGTCATGCAGCAAGACAACGACCCTAAGCACACAAGTCGTTCTACCAAAGAATGTTAAAGAAGAATAAAGTTCATGTTTTGGAATGGCCAAGTCAAAGTCCTGACCTTAATCCAATTGAAATGTTGGACCTGAAGTGAGCAGCTAATGTGAGGAAACCCACCAACATCCCAGAGTTGAAGCTGTTCTGTACGGAGGAATGGGCTAACGTTTAGATGCAGTTATTGCTGCACGGGGGGTTTCGCACCAGATACTGAAAGCAAAGGTTCACATACTTTTGCCACTCACTAATATGTAATATTGGATAACTTTCCTCAATAAATAAATGACCAAGTATAATATTTTTGTCTCATATGTTTAACTGAGTTCTCTTTATCTACTTTTAGGATCTGATGATGTTTTAGGACATATTTATGCAGAAATATAGAAAATTCTAAAGGGTTCATAAACTTTCAAGCACCACTGTAAATATATTCCATGTACTCCTGACAACAGTAGAGTAAGCTACAAACCTACAAAAAAGCCTTCCTACGCCTAAAATACCGTGATATACTGTGAAACCGAAATAATCGTAAAAAACCAACCATGATACAAGTTTTTGGTCATACCGCCCAGCCCTAATGGAAAGTATTTCATTTCCTATCTACTACTGAGTCAGCATTTCAATTCAGTAATGAAACCGAACATTAGTAACAAATCAGTAGAGTACACCACAATAAAATTCTACTGCCTTACAAAAATCAAACAGATATTTTATCATCTCCAACTTTCATAGATTTGAAAAATGAAATGATATTTTCCATGAGTTTTCTTAGGATTTTCAGGATCAATGGAAACCTGCAGCAATAATAAAAGTTCAAGACAAATACAGCACTTAGCAACAGTTACCTGCAAAAGGCATCTCCTACCCGGATGATGAGCACTGCAGTGCCCTCTTTACACTTCATGCATTTCTTGACAACCCTGGAAACAAGGATGGAGAAGAAATATCAATGAATCAGCTAATAACTCAGCAGTTTATTACATTCACCTACTTTGTATTTCAACACAGCGTATTTATTAGGTTATGCCTAGATACTTTTCACAATTTGTCTCCCCATCCTTCTACAAATTTCCATAGGACGAGTGGTGGATCATTTTAGCACTGCAACAACACTTCTTCCTTGACATTTAGTCATTTACCAGACATTCATATCCAGAGACACTTACAATTGGCAGGGTTACAATCCAAGCTATTGTGGGTTCAAGGGCCAAACTGTGGCAGCTTGACAGTGCTCGAACCTTCTGGTCCCAAGTCTACTACTACTGTAATCCCTGCACCACCACCATCCTGATTTTACCATTCTGAACAAGTAGGGTAGAAGGAACGGAACAGCAATAGTGCTTTCAGAAGAATGTTGTGTGTGATGAAAGATTAAGATATGAGATCACAGTAGTTTTCTTACTATTTAGGGGTCAGTTTACAGCATTTAGCAGATGCCCTTATCCAGAGCAACTTACAGTTGGTACAGTCTTACAATCCAAGCAATCGTGGGTTAAGGGCCTTGCTCAAGGACCCAACAGTGGCAGCTTGGCAGAGGTGGGATTTGAACCCTGGACCTTCTCGTCCATAGTCCAGTACCTTAACCACTAGGCTACCACAGTCCCACAATTAATGCTACACTCGGGAATGACTGGGCTTTCAGCACTGTTCAATTTGCTGATTCTATTACCACACCTCATACACCAAATCGGGTGGCAGATATTAGATTTTATTTACAATCTGACCACCCATTGAGACTGTTTGAAGAGAGTTGCGTATGAAATAGATTAACTTTTGAATGCACGCGCACGCGCACTACAGTTTTTACCAGATATATAATAACACACAACCTTATATATAATAGCACACTAGTTTATAACTTGCACACTGTTAACAATGCTAAATATAATACTTATTGTGTATTATAAATACTTATTGTGTAAATATCACAAGCCGACATGTATAAACAGCAAGTCAACTTACGTCAATTTACATGTTTTTTCAAGTACGTCACTGTAGTCTTCGTCAACCTGACACATGACTGAAATAAACTGTTCTGGTATGATTTATATCAGTTCGGCTCTAAAACAGAAACACGTTAAAATATCTAATAAAACACACAAACTCCCCCAACCACACGCCTGGTAGCAGCTTCTTCGCTCGTGTTATAGGGCGGATGGTAGTTCAGATGTATTACCGCCATCTACAGAACCATGGTGAGTGTACCGAAAGAATGGCGCAGCTGTGATAGTAGTACACTATACAGTACAGTACGGTAACGCCAAATGTTGGTAAAAACAAAAAAAATACATCCAAAACGTGTTATTATTAAGTATTAATTATTAAGTCCCACCTATATGCGGCTACAACTCTTCCTTTACTCTTCTGTAGCTTCCTCGGTATGCTGATAATGATAAACTAAGCCACATGCCACCATAACAGCAATCCTGCTGGCAGTTATTCCATACCAACACCCGGGGTGCACAAAATGCAACATAGGACAGCAGGGTTTCTAATAGATTTGGGAACATAACTGTGAGGTTGGAGAATAAACCCCAGCTCACCGTTGGCATTCTGGTTCATCTCAAATGCATCTAATGGAGTAAATGTCAGAACTCAACAAGACAACCAGGTCAAGTTCTCCATTAAAGCTAGCAATTAGTTTCTTTGTGGGCTTTGTTTTAACAGTGTAGGACAGGAAGCTGATGAACTGGCTGCTAAAAGAAACAGCATACATTATGTTTTGACACTGGTATGCTAGTCAACCATTGGAAACAATAAGATCATGCATGCTTGTCAGTTAAACCAGCACCAGACCAGGCACCACCATAACCCAAATCCAGGTAAATGAGGTGGAGGTCCATGGTCCATGAAATAATATTTGAATGTGTGCCTTTAAAATATCTCTGGCCTTAAACAATTATCTCATCACAAATTTATTCATTGGTGGCCTCTATATAGTACTTTCTTGGCACATTTTATTTCAAATTAACCAACACCACATCAGAATTCAATTTTGGTTTTTGATTAATTTTCTTTATATACAGTGACTGTGCTGTTTAATAATTTGATGAAACTACGGTAACCAAAAAACCAAAACAATCACAATTAGTGCTTTCTTGCTCTTCCTTGGGGTTTTATGACATCCTGAATTCTTTGAGGCATGGACTCCCAAATTGAACTAACTAAATTAATTAGTTGTTCAAAATCCTCATCATGTCTACTGGACCCTATACCAACACGTTTACTTAAAGATCTAATCCCTGCCATTATAGAACCCCTACTTACCATAATAAATTCATCCCTTAACCGTGGATACGTACCAAAATCTTTTAAATGTGCAGTTATTAGGCCCCTGATTAAAAAACCTAATCTTGATCCACTTGTGCTATCTAACTATAGGCCAATATCTAACCTTCCTTTTATCTCTAAGGTTCTAGAAAAAGTTGTCTCCCAACAATTATGCTCTTATTTACAGAGAAATAATATTCATGAAACATCTCAGTCAGGATTCAGATCTAACCACAGTACAGAAACCGCATTAGTTAGGGTAGTTAATGATCTGTTAATGTCCTCCGATAATGGATGTGTCTCTTTCCTTGTTCTTTTAGACCTTAGTGCGGCATTTGATACTGTAGATCATAATATTTTATTGAAAAGGCTAGAAAACACAGTAGGTATTAAAGGACTCGCACTCTCATGGTTTGAATCCTATCTGAGTGATCGCTCACAATTTGTCCTTGTAAATAAATCATGCTCGGATACTACAAAAGTAAAGTATGGCGTTCCCCAGGGGTCAGTGTTGGGACCTCTATTATTTACTCTTTACATTCTACCCTTAGGGAATATTATTGATAAACATTGGAATTAACTTCCACTGTTATGCAGACGACACCACAGCTGTATATATCAGCCAAACCAAACAAAATCCACAGACTCAGTAATGAGGATTGTATTAACGACATAAAAGACTGGATGTCATGTAACTTTCTTCTACTGAATTCAGATAAAACTGAAGTATTACTTGTTGGTCCAAAGGCTGCAAGGGAGAAGTTGACTAATCTAGTGTTAAATATTAACGCTTTCTCTGTCACCTCCAGCTCAGTAGTAAAAGACTTGGGTGTCACAATGGATTCTGACCTCTCTTTTGATGCACATATTAGTGAACATCACCAGAGTTGCTTTTTTTCAACTGCGTAATATCACAAAAATAAAGAAATAAATACTTTTCCGTTAATGATGCTGAAAAAAACTGGTCCATGCGTTTATAACTTCAAGGTTAGATTACTGTAATGCCCTTTTTGCTGGTTGCTCTGGTAGATCCTTTAACAGCTCCAGTTGGTACAAAATGCAGCAGCAGCACGAGTACTTACTAGAAAATACTAGGAAGTTTAAACCATATTAGTCCCGTTCTATCATCTTTGCACTGGCTGCCTATTAAATTTCGTACTGATTATAAAATTTATTGCTAACCCTATAAAGCTCTACATGGCCTGGCCACCACCGCAGTATTTGAGTGAACTAATTCAGCACTATAACCCATCACACGCTTACTCTTTTCGTTCACAAGGTGCAGGGTTACTTGTAGTCCCCTAGGATTAAAAAAAAGTCACTGCAGGGGGAAGAGCGTTCTCATACATAGCCCTCACCTTTGGAATAGCCTCCCTGTCACTGTTCGTGATTCAAACTCGCTCCTGATCTTCAAGTCAAGATTAAAAACACACTTATTTACTCAGGCCTTTGGGGAGCCTTAAAACAATATTTTGACATTTTACAATGAATGTTTACTTAATATCATGTTTTTTAACACATTTTTGTGTTTCTCTATTTCCGAGATGGCGCGGACACAAAAAACCCTGGTCTGGGTTTTGTGTCCTGAGGATGTAGCTCATGGTTTCTTTTTCTTTGCTGCAAGGACAACACCGCCGCATCCTCACTGCCCCCAGCGACTTGAGGATGAAGTCCTTAAGACCCAGTGATGCAGCTGACAAACACTGCCTTTTCTACTCATCTGCCCTGCTGACCGTACTGTAATCCTCTGGTGACTCTCTCTGTTCCATTCCTCATACCATTACTCATTACCCCTCAGAGGGTAATAACCTCCAGGAACACACAAAAACTACAGTAACTCTTCCACTTGGACTACCTGTTCAAAACTCCGGGACACAACTACAAGACAAAAAAACCAAAACTACAGTAACTCTTCCACTTGGACTACCTGTTCATTCAAACTCATTCAATCATAACTTTATATGCTATAGATCTTATTCTCTATTTTTTATTAGTTCAAATCATCTTAGTCTATATAATTATTCTATTCTAAATTTAAATAGGGTATTATCTTTACATATACTCTTCAATTATTGTATTTAACATCTAGGCTGCCCAAGGAGGATGGGTCCCTATTTGAGTCTTGGGTCCTCCCAAGGTTTCTTCCTGCAAGGGAGTTTTTCCTTGCCACTGTCGCCGCAGGCTTGCTCAACTAGGGCTTTGATCTAATATATTTGTAAAGCTGCTTTGAGACAATGCTGTGTTGTAAAAAACGCTATATAAATAAATTTGACTTGACTTCACTAATCAGAAACAATATTCTACACCAAGCTGGTTCCAGCTATCTCAAGTAGTGACAGACAGATCGGGTTTGCCAGATGGAGTCTTGTAATGAACGGGTTTTCTTCATTTCCACAACACATTTTCAGTTAGATTGAGAGCCGGCCAGTTTACTGACCATTTCTTTGAGTTGACATGTATTAACTGAAGAAAAGCTTTAACACTAATGAGAAAAATGTAAGAAATGTGATTGTACACCTGTGTGTATTTATATGTTTCATTAGAGCTGCACCAGACAAAAAAAGCTCCAGTATCATCCCCTTGGCCAAAGCATATTCATAATTCATTGCTGAATATCACTTTCATCCACTCATCCATACTCCATAATTGCCTCTCTTTCTTTTCTCTTCATGATTGCTTCACTTCTCTTTTCTTCAGTTTAGATGTTATTGCTTAAATCCAGTGTCATTCAGCTGATTTCTTGCTGTTCTGTCAGAGACGATAACCGACTCCTGTTTCTGACCATTTGTTTTGCTTCGAGGCATATTGTGTTGAGCTTTCCATTCTGACACTTTGACGTCTTCCTGGGTCTTCCCATATGTTTTCCTTTTATAACCTTCCTGACTGTGAGCAATCATTTTGACCCTTATGTTGAATTTCCTTCTTGAATGAGTTTTACAATGCTTTGCATTGTGTCAGTTGACAACTTTAATGTTGGGGCCATGTTTTCTTTCACTGTGAATGTCTGTAAACATACCCCTTTAATGGCACAGTAATTTGCATTTTCATACTTGTTCTGGATTTGTTTACGAAATGCAAATCACAAGGTGACTTCATTATTTTTTCATCAACACTGAGGAAATCCTCATTTTTCTCCTACTTCATCTGGAAAAATATGCCAGTAAGTATGCTTCACAAAGCCAGGGTGTTCAACTATTAAACAAAAATATTTGTTATCTTCTGCGAAGTAAAAAACCTAGGATGCTGAACGTCCTGCAAGTCTGGCGATTCCATTTTTATACCAGTGGTTGTAGTCATTTAGCGTCACTGTACCGTATAAGTCACTACTAATAAAACTACAGTACCCCTAATTCACTTCGCTGTCGCGTCTTCAGGCTGGTCAAGATGATCCATTGCGGTGTTTTGCGTCAATTCGCGTTTAGGTTGGTAACGTAAATAAAAGTTAAACACGACTACTGCATATTAGTGCGTTCAACTGTTATTATTCAGCATAGCGAGTCATTTGCTTGAACGCGAGCATGTCTATTGTCTGCGCGAATGTGTCGATAAGATTGTGGGGAAATGTAGTCTTGTAGCGTCGTCGTAATGTAAAGGTGATAACTGACAGAACTACAACACCCATGAAGGGCCTCGTTTCGACAAAGATCTTTAACGGTTTGGTTATGCTGGTGATGTTTACTTTGGAACAGCAGCGTGTGTGTATGATCTATGTAGTGGCGGGGCAAATGCATTATCCAATGCCAGTTGAATTGTATTTTCGTAGACGATTTGGATCCAAACTGACGGAATCGCGAGGGTTTGGGCTGCGTTTGTGATACGCGGAGCATAAAACGAGAAAGAAGAAAGAAGATCCGAGTGAAGAAGAGGCAGCAGCAGAAAGGAGACATCCAGTGTTCATGATGGCGATGTTCCGCAGTTTTGTTTCAGCTGCCCAGCTCAGACAGGCTCATCCTCAGCTTCAGCATGGAGAGAGTCTGGAGAGCCAGTTTTCCTGCCCTATCTGCCTGGAGGTTTATCACAAACCGGTCAGCATCTCCAGCTGTGCACACACGTAAGTAACACCTGGATTCGAGTGCGTCTGACGTTGATCTGTGTGGAGTGCATGCATTATTGATTTAGCCATTTACACACGTTGCTGGTGTTTATTAAACAGGGTGCTGGTCATCATCAACATGCTAGTTTTGAAATATGCATTTCATTTCATGAAAGGATCATCAAAGGGAGATGCATTAGTATTAAGGGTTTGGTCAGCCGGCAGTGTTGTTATTGCTCTGTTGTCTCTACAGTCCTAGCTTTGCAGAATCTTACTTAAACTAAATATTATGGCACTGTATGGTTATCTCCAAAATGCATTTGGTCATTGTGATATGATCTTTTATCCGACTACAGGAAAATGTGTGGATAATATGGCAAAAATACGATAATCACAGTATTTATGTATATCCGTGATACAAAGAAGCACGTCTAAAAATCAGCAGCAGATCCATCTAAAAAATGTCTATGGAACAGAATCTTTTCATGACTCATGTTTAATTCACAAGGGCTTTGTTTAAATCTAAAAAAGTAGGATTATTATTAGTAGTAGTAGTATATGTGGAATTTATCAGCTGTATTTCTCTAATAATGTTGTGGTTCAGTGTTCAACCTTATGAACCTCAGAAAAGCCATATTGTCATATTTATTGATATCTCAGTATGTCACTCAGTCCTAAGTAGAATTAGTTAAACTTGTGTGATGTGTGAAAAGTGGGTCGTAGCTTCATGTAATGTGACATGGAGCTGAGAACTGAAGACGTGCTTTGTGTCTCTGTTGTTAAAACTGGTGTGGCTTTGTTCCTGGATCCCTTCTGTCTCAGTTTCAGTCTCACTCTCTGGTTTGAAAATGTGACATTTGTGTTGTTATTACTCAGTCCTTCTGCTAGAGTCCTACTGAATATTTGAATAATCTTTTGTTTTTCTTTTTTGTGGGTGAACCTGGTAGTGTTTGATGGTGATAAGAAAAGAACAAAGCAATGTGTGTGCGTGTATGTGTGTGTGTGTGTACAAGGTTGGCTGTTATGGTACCATGTGTGCTTCCTATATCTGCATTCAAACGCCTACATATGGAAAACAAAGCGAAAAAGAATAGCCGTTTGCAGAATTAAGTGAGACTCGGTGGACAGTGGTGGGACGATATGGAAAGTGACTTTCCTACCTCCAGACTGCTAGGTTGAAATATCAGTTATAGTCCTGTAGCATATCTCAGTCCAAAATGTTTTGGTACTCTAGCTATATAAATGAGTTTTGCTATTGTACTGGTATTGCTTATAGGATGGCTATATTGCAGTATTCATCACCAGGTCTGAAGGATTATTAACAGTCGTTGTCCTCAGTGGTAAGAGCTACACTGTACAGTTTTACATACTGAAGTTCTGACTGGACAGCGGGTCAGTGTTGATGGCAGAACACTGCATGGACCTTACGTCCATACCCAAAGGGTCTATGGATAGAGAAAAACCATGCTTAGATTTGGCATGACTCGACAGCACTGGGTATGATTTTTCACAGAATTACATTTTCATCACTTAGCAGACGACCATAACCAGAGCAACTTACGACTGTGAAACACATATTGCAGCGTATGGTCCAAGCAATTATAGGTTGATGGATGGCCCAGTAAAGGAAGCTTGTCAGTAGTTGGACTTTAACCTGTTGTAAATGTCCAGTACCTTCAGCACTGTACCACCAGAACTGATTTTTTCCACTGTAGCCTTTGATTTATAGTAATATAGCCATCTGCTATAGACTACAGTCTACCAATAACTAATAACAAGAATATTTAATATTTTGAATTTGGAAGTCTTGCCTTAATGCATTCTTTTTTAACTAAAAACTTAAGTATTTTCCACTGCCAGTGCCAAAAATCTCATATTCAAATTGGCCCTGCAGTATGTGCAGAAATGTGGAGCACTATTTTGACAGAATATTTAACTAGGGCCATATTCTGTCCATGTAAATAAGCTCAACGATGATGCTATGCTGCTTATCATATCAAATAGGCTTTTACTGTCATTGTAACGTATTCCTCCAGGGCTACTGAACAACACCCGTGCTTAACATTACGTAATAACACAATAAACAAAGTGCAGAACATGTGATGAGTGCACCGCCAGTATAATGAAAAATGTAACTACTTAAGAACACGATTAGCCATAAATGCAGTGTACACCTGACAATACAGACAAGTATAAAATGGTACAAAAAGAAACCTGTATTCTGCATAAAGTAAACCAAATACACTCAGTAAGTAGTGCTTGCAAAGTTAACGCATTAATAACACAGTAACCTGTCAATGTTTGGTTTCATTTTTGCTGCTTGATCCTGTACCAGTAGTTATGGTCTGTATCTGAAATGGTCCCCATTTCATTGAAATTTATGTGATGGAGGGCTGTCAAGATGTCACGATTAGCAAAGACGATACCTTTTTACTACAAAATATGAATTTTATTCGGTACTTTTTTAAGAAACATGAATGTGTAAGCTGTTATCTCATGTGCTATGTGTCTTGTGTGTTTATATGATGGAATCTACTGATACACAGTGATGACCAAAGCCCATAATGAAGCCCTTAGAAGTCTGTTCCTTATAGGCTAATAGTGCTTTAGGTAGCATGTAGAATGAGAATGTAGGGAATAGTGAATAGGGAACCATTTTGCTGTAGCCCGTAACTACAGGCGCTTCAAAAGGTCAAGCAGAGAAAATGTGAAAATGATTTAAAAATGATGGAGTTTCTGTATTACCATGTTAACCTAGACAGCACTAGCTCCTTCTTGAATCAAATCAGTAATGAATACTCTTCGTTATGTATTTATTTTATAAAAGTAAGGAAGGTGAGGTTGTTCAGTCGTTAAAGCTAATCAGAATGTTGTGAATTTACATTTCGCCCTTATCCAGAGCGACTTACAATTGATGCAATCTTACAATCCAAGCAATTGTGGGTTAAGGGCCTTGCTCAAGGACCCAACAGTGGCAGCTTGGCAGAGGTGGGATTTGAACCCTGGACCTTCTGGTCCAAAGTCCAGTACCTTATCTGCTAGGCCACCACAGTCCCACAAAATTCAAATGCCAGCTCAAAACAGATGCCAAGTGTTGGCTTGAGCAATGCCCTTAGAACATGATTGGAGACCCAATCAAATTTGGTTTAAACGTTGTTGAAGGTGCTCCTAGTAACACTCCCTGGGAGAATGGCAAAACCAAGCCAGGTTTGAGGCTTCACCAATGCAAACTCTGTTCTGTTTAATTATATTCAGTAATGTAATGAATAAAACCTGCATTCAAGACCGTATGATGGTATATCTTAACCAGCACAAAGCACCGGTGAAACGAGCTACCAAAGAGATGAAAGTCCAGTGACATGGAGTGTAGTGAGCTCACAGTAATCAAACCAAACGTTAGGCTGCAGCAAAGCACATCTAAATGCTTTTAATGAACCATCACTTGGTGTACCTTCTGTTAGTTTTTAGATTAGCTCTTGTGTTATTTTGAAGTTAAATATGCTGTAAAATGTACAGTACTGTTATGTAACACTGCAAAGCATCAAGCTTTGTGATACAGTCCCCTCTACTATTACCGATACCCCTGGTAAAGATGAGTAAACAGGGTTATAATAAATTCACTTTTTTGGTGAATTACATTAACCAATGAAAAAAATAGAAAAAACCAACCTTTAAATGAAGCAGATATAGTCTGAGAATAAGACGTCCCTTATCAAGTTACTGTTTTAACAAAACTAGGTATCAGCAATGTGTCTAAAATATCATTAGTTATAGTAAAAATGAAATACTTAATAATGTTTAAAAATGTGTACTTTTTTGCGTTAAAGCAGAAAGTGCTTCAGTTTGAGATTTTCTTTTAACATACATAAGAGCTGTGTGCTGCATTGATAACACAAGACACTATGGTTTAGCATATCAAATTAGCCAAAATAAACTGTAATACAGGAAAATGGTTAATACGACTAATTACAAATTCCTTACATCTTGAAACATTCCTGAAATCCCAGCCAGATGTATTTATAGGTCCCGAAAGAATATATTTGCAGGAAAAGACGACACATGGTCACACTGAATTATCTTAGATATTAATATTATTGGGTGGCAAAAAGTATGTGAACTTTGCTTTCAGTATTGGTGTGACCCCCTGTCAGCAATACTGCAGCTAAACATTTTCCTGAACTGTGATCAGTCCTGCACACCGGTTGGAGGGAATTTTAGCCCAGTCATCCGTTAAAGAAACAGCTTCGCTCTGGGATGTTGGTGGGTTTCCTACATGTAGCTGCTCACTTTCAGGTCATTATGTCACAACATTTCCATGCGAGTATAAGGTCAGGACTTTGACTTGGCCATTCCAAAACATTGATTATTCTCTTTAACCATTCTTTGGTAGAACGGGCTTGTGTGGCTTCGGGTCGGTCTTGCTGCATGACCCACCGTCTCTTGAGAGATTCAGTTCATGGGACAGATGTCCTGACATTTTCCTTAGAATTCTCGAATAATTCAGAATCGTTGTTCCGTCAATGATGGAAGCCGTCCTGACCCCGATGACAAGCAAAAAAGCCCAAAATTCATGATACCACCACCATGTTTCACAGATGGGATAAGGTTCTTATGCTGGAATGCAGTTGTTTCCTTTCTCCAAACATACGGTTTTCTTTTAAACCAAAAAGTTCTATGTGGTTCTCATCCGGCCACAGAACATTCTTCCATAGCCTTCTGGCTGTCCAAGTGATCTTTAGTAAAACTGCAGATGAGCAGCAATGTTCTTTTTGGAAAGCAGTGGCTTTCTCTTGCAAACTGCCATGCCCACCCTTGTTGCTAAGTGTTCTTCTGATGGGGAACTCATGAAACATTACCATTAGCCAATGTGAGAGAGGCCTTCAGTGCTTATGAAATGGTGTATGAAATATGTATTTTGTGAGTGTATATCTCAAATGGTTCCTAATCATTATTTCCTCCAGTTTTGCCGCATTACTGTGGAAGTACTGAAGCAGTGTTTCCTCAAATGTTTTTTCCAGCAGTGGTGGGCCCCAACCCCAATACTCCCCATTACCCCCCAATCAAATGTTAATGTTAATTACATCCATGGCATCTTAACCTTAAATATTGCAGCCCCCCCCCAGGCTTTGAGCATTATATGTGTGTGTGTGTGTGTGTGTGGGGTGGTGTGGGTGTGGGGTGGGTGTGTGGTGTGTGTGTGTGTGTGTTTTAAAGCTATTAGGCTCTAGGGAAGAACACAGAGGTTTTCCTCCCCCTTGTTTTTTCGGTTTTTGACTCTACCTTGATAAGAATAATGAAATAAAGCATTCAGCATCACCTTATCATGCTTGAGTAGAAATGTTAGCTGAGTTAACTTGGCCTTCAAGCATTTTGGTTGTTTACAGAACGGCTATGTGTCTGTCTCTTTTGGGTGTGTAAAATTTGAAGTCCCATCTGAACAGTGTCATGAAGCACTGAGTTGCATTGTGCCCGGCGCCGAGTGGGAAGGCCTGTAGATACGTTGTGATTTCCCGTCTTTCTACTTCTACCTTGGCCATCATCTTTTTTTGTTCGTTCTAAAGCCGACCCGCTGCAAAATTATGAGCGGAAACTGACGAGAGTACATTTCTTAAACAACCAAGATGTCCAGATTGGCCATAAAAAGATAATGTCTTGTACATTTTTTCTTTGTTTTCAACCAGGATTTGGTCCGGGTCAGGGTCATTGGGAACTCATGTCTGTCTCTGAAAGTGCAGGGTTGGCAGCTGTTGTATTGTATATGCCCTGAATAGGCTCTGTGTGTCCACCTTGAACGTTGACTGGCTGTGCAGGGGGCAGGACGTCATGGACAATGGGTGCTGTGTTTGTCAAGTCAGCAGAGTTATTTAATAGCGTTTGTACAATGGAGCATTGTCCAAAGCAACTTTTACATTTAGATTATTTTCTTAATACTCACATCCCAATCCCAACTTGATAAGCCTTAGGGCGACAGTGGCAAGGAAAACTCCTAAGCATTGTGAGGAATGGAAAACCTTGGGAGGGACCAAGACTCAAAAAAGGGACCAACCTTCCTGGGGTGTGTGGGTAGAGCATTGTAAGAATGAAGCTAAATTTGATGTAAGAGTCTCTAGTGATTAGTTCAAATTAAAATAATATCAAAAAGATGTATATGTCGTTATGTAGTCCAATAAACAGAGTCCATCTAGGATGTGAGTAGGAAAGTCTTGGCAGCACTTCGTCCCAGCAACAAGGAGGCAGAGAGTTACTGTCCTTGGGTTGTGACCCGGTATGATGGGGCTGGTGGAGCTGATGGACAGAAGAACAACTTGAGTGAAGCTGAAGCGGATATGAACATTAGTGTGGGGCAGTAACCGCTACATGAACACAGGTCGGAGAGAAAAACAGAAAATGTAATTAGTTATTGATTAAGAGCACAGTGTCTATTCACAATGACTGATGCATGTGCAGCATGAGGCACCCGGGCAGCATTAGCTATAGCAGCAGTAGCTAGAAAGAGGAGAAACTGGTTAGGAAACACAGCCAAGAGGAATCACATGAGACATCGGCAACCCACGGGAGGCAGAAGACAGCACCCCACGTCCCAGAATCACTATAAAGCCCGCTGGACTATGAACCCCCAGATCTGCCCTTAGTCTAAGGCAAGGATGCACAAGTCAAGATCAAGAGACCAAAGGCCCAGTTCAGCCAGACAGCCAACCAGACACCTCCCGGAATGACAAGCAGGCAGGGCAGGGCAGGACATTGACTCCAGACTCCGGCCCCGTGACCGGAAGGCCACGCATCCTGATCTAAATCTAGTCAAAAGCCTGTGTAAATAAGTATGTCTACCCAATAGGTATGAATCCCATTGCCATTACCAGTCTTTAGCCTGGAGTAAAAATTTGGAGAGTGTCTGGATCTCGAAACTAAAGTGGGAAAAAAACTTATTTCCAGGTTGGGGTCCACGTATGAAGAAAGCCGTTCCCCTGCTGTGGCTTTTTTAATTCTAGGAACCAAAGAAGTCCTGCCAGTGTAAGTATGGGCCAAGGTTCCTCTAAATTCACATGAAAGCCCAATGGGTGTAAGCCGGGTGACATGAATTGCAGTGTTGGTGAGGATGATGACTTCCCTTTTACATTGCTTACTCATATCTGGTGTGAAAAAATGAGTAGCACTAATAATTGTGCCTTAGTTACTACGAAAGCTTCTCTCAGTAACGCTGTTCTAACCAGCAAACATTGCCCTGTAACTGACATTTTGAAGAGTAAACTCTCAAACATACATTTACAGCATTAGCCAGACGCCCTGATCCAGGAGCGGACTTACAATTGGTACAATCTTACAATCCAAGCAATTGTGGGTTAAGGGTCTTTCAAGGACCAACAGTGGCAGCTTGGCATAGGTGGGGTTTGAAACCTACTGGTCCAGAGTCTGGACTTTAAACCGCTAGGACCATACAGGAAGGTGATTGGTACAGATGGGGCATGGCATGGACAAATGATCATGTTGTGATCTTTGGTGACCTTTGTTTCGTTTCAGATGGGATGTCAGCTGTGTAGGTTGAGACATTTTCAGAGCAGATTTGAGAAAGTGAGCTGATTCCCTTGAGTAAAAGTTGCTGAGGATTAAATAGCACACTCCTTTCACTATAAAATCAAACTTCTTATTGTGTAGGAACTTTATTCTGAGGATGTAATTGTACTTTCTGTTCAAATGTCAGGCTACACATCCAAAAAAAGGAAATAAATAAATAAAAGGAAGTAAATAAGTCTCATAGTTGCACCAGCACAAACAGTATAATTAAAAGAATACGTACTTTAAATACTGCAGGAGAAGCTACACTGACATGGAAAAAGTGGTGTACTGGGTATGCACAAATCTGACTTCCTGCTTCCTGTCACCTGAGCCTGTTGGCCAGAGGCGTTGATGATCTGTTAAATAATTTGCAACTTCAGAGTTTTAAACCAAGTTAGTACTTGGTTTAGTGGAATGCAATATAAAAAAGCATTCCTGCTAAGATATGTGAGATGTGAAGAGATGTGAACTAACTGACCACACTGACATGCAACCTGAAATTCCACTTTTCCAGTTTTTAATTTTGCACTTATCTAAATAACTTAAGGTATCGCACACGCACTAGGGCCGCAACAACGAAGCGATAAAATCGATAATAATTGATTATTAAAAGTGTTGGCAACGAATTTCATTATCGATTCGTTGTGTGGCATGATTTATGTTTCCCTCGCCTTGTCGTATCCGCTTACGTTACTTGCGGCACTTCGTCAAAGCTGGAAAAAAAATACGAGCAAGTTGAACGGAATGGAGCGAGGCGGAGCCGGCTCCGACGCGGGATCTTCAAAATAAGTTAGCGTTAAGAATTAAATAAATTCTAAAAATGAAACATGACCGACGCAGAGAAGAAGGTTCGGCTTAAGTCCTCAAAAGTGTCGGAGCACATCACACAACAAAAGATGTGTAACATGCAAGCTTTGCAAAAGTGATCTGGCACGGGAGCACCCCGGTGCTGATACAGCCCTCGAAAATGAAACATGTTGGAGTCACCGAGGATGAAGGGAGCTCAACAACAGCGTAAGTCACCACAATATCCCGAGTTGTTCCGTTTTGAAGTGAGGGAACGTAAACGGAGCAACACTCACACTACGCAAACGGGCACGCACGGCTGATTGCTGTTTATATGCTTGGTAAGCTGGATAATGACCATTATGGAGTTAAGAGACAGATATCCTATATTGGCCAGGCTAGCCAAGTCCTATTTATGCATTCCTGCTACTTCAACACTGTCTGAGCGTTTATTTTCTGCGGCAGGAAATACAGTCTCTAAAAAGAGAGGCAGCTTTAGCCAGGAGCATGTTGACATGCTAACATTTTTGGCTTGCAATGCAAAGTTCCTAAAGAAAGAGCGTGAATGAGTTTGTATGTAGTGTTTGCATCAGAGATGCACTTATTTTGGTTTATTGTTTAATTTGTTATTTTAATTTATTAATAAATTTAATATATTATAATACATTTATTGTAAGAACTTATTTGCTCTGTTATTTAATGTTATGGAAAGTTTTTTTTTAAAAACACGATTCATCAATTAATCGAAAAAATAATCGACCGATTAATCGATTATTAAAATAATCGTTAGTTGCAGCCCTAACACGCACGTTCGGATCTTTGAAAGTTCCTTAGTTAAAGGTTCGCATCTAGGGAACTTGCTGTATTGAAAAGATGTACATTGATAAGTGAAAACATTATAAACACTCACAAATTGAGTAATGAATGACGTTATCACGTTACAGTTGCATACCTCAAGGTTTGGGATATATTAATGCAACGTGAATTGAAAAACATACAAAAAGCTATCTGTCTACAGTGCAATAAGTAAAAACTTCCAATCAACTGAAGCTGTGACAAACCTGCCTGGACAAGGGCCCACATTTACTTTGCCCCCACACACAGTGAAGAGGTAAAAGAGCAAACAAATGTTCAAGGAACACAAGGAGAGTTCCAGAAAAAGGTGCATCTTGGGGTCACAATGTCTTCAAAACTACCATTAGATGCCACCTCCATGACAACAGATTATTTGGAAGGCTTGCCATTAAAAGGCATTTCCTGTCATCTAACTACAAATGTAAGCACCTGGAGTTAACTAAACACTGCTTTGACTGGAACAGTGTTCTATGGTCAGAATATAATTGGGTGTTATAGCAATACTCAAGGTGGGTTTGGCATAAAAATAAGGGTACAATATGTTCAGATCAACGCAGAGATGGTTTACTGAACACAAAATGGGACGTTTTCATTGGTTATCTTAGTTCACTAAACAAAACCTGGCTCCTGTGTGCAGTGTGCAAGTCCTCCCAGTGTTCGATTACTCTGGGTACTCTGGTTTCCTCCAACATTCCAAAGATATGTGTTAGATTAATTGGTCACTCTAAATTAACCCGGTATGAATGTGACTAGTATCGATGGAACGTTGCTCCTGTCATAGCGATGCTATGCGATGTTAAACAAACAGAACAAACACACAAATACAGAACACACATGGGCACAGAGTGCACAAGAGAGGACCTAGAATAATATGTCTGGAGAGAGACAGTAAAGAGGAATGGTATCAAATTCCCTGCTCTGTTTTCTCCAAACTAATGAGATATTATGGGAGAACACTTAGTGCTGTTTTGTTGGCAAAGGGAGGTTGTACAAAGTCTAAAATGCATGGGAGGGAGTATTTTAAGAGCTTTCCAATAAGTAGAGTGTAGACCCCATATTCAGAGCAGTTGCAAGGAAAAACTTCCTAAAAACACCAAGAGGGCCCAGGCTCATATTGGGAACCATTGCTCCCCTGAGTGAGACCAGATGTTTGTAAGATCCTTGTCTAGCTGAATTTAAAGACAAATTAGTACTTGTATGTAATGCATCAGATGAAAAGTATGGCATGTTGTCACTATCAGTGTATTTATTTTTTACAAGACTAGCATGCTGGGTCTTATATCCCAGCAACTCAGCATGTCTACTACTTTCACAAGGCTCTTGAATTTAAAAAGTCACTTAAGGGCAAGGGCTATGGAACAACCTTCTCACCTGCGTTTGGGATTCGGGCATATTCTCAGTCTTTTAGTCTAAATGAATTAATTACTTACTCCACAGACTTTTGTTTAATTACACTGGTATGTACAACTCCATTCCAGGGGTCTGAACTCTCTAATCTGTCTGCCCTGTCATGCCCTTTGGTCAGGTAGCCATCTGTTATGGGGTTGTGCTAGCCTCTGCTTCTCATTGGACCATGGTTGTGCATCCCTGTCTAAGATTAATGGCACTGATTGGGGTTTGTTGCCATGGAGTTTTGTGGTCAAATCAAGTCAAGTCAGATCTATTTATATAGCACTTTTTACAATGGAGCATTGTCTCAAAGCAACTTTACAAGTTTAGATTATCTCCTAATAACTACGTCCAATCCCAAAACTGAGCAAGCCTAGGGCGACAGTGGAAAGGAAAAACTCCCTGAGTGTTATAGGAAGAAACCTTGGGAGGACCAAGACTCAAAAAGGGACCCGAACCTCCTTGGGCGGCGTAGATGATAAATCTAAAGAGCGAAACTAAAGTCATGGAGTCAAAGTTCAAATAAAATGTGAAGTATGCACATCGACATACAAGTGGGGCCCTGGTATGATGGGGCTGGAGCTGATGACGGAAGCAGCTTGAGTGGAGCTCCATCAGAATGAACAATCATGTGTGGGGCTGGAACTGCCGGGAACACAGCTTGGAGAGAAAACAGAAAATGTAATTAGTTATTGATTTAAGAGCACAGTGTCTATTAACAATCACTGATGGCATGTCAATCACTGATGCCAAGTGTAGCATGAGACCCCCGGCAGCATTAGCTATAGCAGCATAGCTAGAAAGAGGAGAACTGGTTTAGGTTACAACAGCCAAGAGGGATCACACGAGACATTGGCAAACCCTACGAGCGGCAGAAGACAGCAACCCAACGTCTCTGATCACCATAAGACTCTTTGAACGATGAACCCCCAGCTCTGCCCTTATTCTAAGGCAAGGATGCACGAGTCAAGATCACGAGGACCGAAGCCCAGTTCAGCCAGACCGCCCACTCGACACTCCCGGCAAGCGGACAAGGCAGGCAGGCCAGACATGACTCCAGACTCCCGGCCCCCGTGACCCAAGCCATGCATCCTGGTCTAAATCTAGTCAAAAGCCTGCGTAAAAATAAGTATGTCTTTAGCCTAGACTTAAAACTTTGGAGGGTGTCTGAGTCTTGAACAAAAGTGGGAAGTTTATTCCATAGTTGGGGGGCCATGTATGAGAAAGCCTTTCCCCCTGCTGTGACTTTTTTAATTCTAGAATCTGGGATGTTGGATTGTTGCAGTCTTGTCACTAATATTCGATCACTCAGGCTATGGATGAGAGGGAGGCGGGTCGCTCATGTCTAATGACAGCTGTCCTGCCTGTGTTACCTATTGGTTCTCACTAGAGATGCACCGATCAATTGGCCGGTTCTCAGTGTGATCGGTCGTGACCGGTGATCAGTCGTTCAGTTTCATATAACCGATTCTGTGC
>JAJAGP010002132.1:32378-54878 GCA_025084515.1 Ancistrus triradiatus | reverse complement strand
CTCAGAAAGAGTTGTTGATGCTCATCAGGCTGGAAAAGGTTACAAAACCATCTCTAAAGAGTTTGGACTCCACCAATCCACAGTCAGACAGATTGTGTACAATGGAGGAAATTCAAGACCATTTGTTACCCTTCTCCCAGGAGTGGTCGACCAACAAAGATCACTCCAAGAGCAAGGTGTGGTTAATAGTTGGTGAGGTCACAAAGGACCCCAGGGTAACTTCTAAGCAACTGAAGGCCTCTCTCACATTGGCTAATGTTAATGTTCATTGAGTCCACCATCAGAAGAACACTGAACAACAATGGTGTGCATGGCCAGGGTTGCAAGGAGAAAGCTACTGCTCTACAAAAAGAACATTGCTGCTCGTCTGCAGTTTTGCTAAGATCCACGTGGACAAGCCAGAAGGCTATTGGAAGAATGTTTGTGGACGGATGAGACCAAAATAGAACTTTTTGGTTTAAAAAATGAGAGTGTTATGTTTGAAGAAGGAAAACACTGCATTCCAGCATAAGAACCCTATCCCATCTTGTGAAACATGGTGGGTGGTAGTATCATGGTTTTGGGCCTGTTTTTGCTCCATCTGGGCCAGGACGGCTTACCGTCATTGATGGAACAATGAATTCTGAATGATATCAGAGAATTCTAAAGGAAAATGTCAGGACATCTGTCCATGAACTGAATCTCAAGAGAAGGTGGGTCAATGCAGCAAGACAACGACCCTAAGCACACACAAGTCGTTCTACCAAAGAATGTTTAAAGAAGAATAAAGTTCATGTTTTTGGGGAATGGCAAGTCCCAAAGTCCCTGACCTTAATCCAATGCGAAATGTTGTGGAAGGACCTGAAGTGAGCAGCTAATGTGAGGAAACCCACCAACATCCCAGAGCTGAAGCTGTTCTGTACGGAGGAATGGGCTAAAATTCCTCCAAGCCGGTGTGCAGGACTGATCAACAGTTACAGGAAACGTTTAGTAGCAGTTATTGCTGCACAGGGGGGTCACACCAGATACTGAAAGCAAAGGCTCACATACTTTTGCCACTCACTAATATGTAATATTGGATTATTTTTCAATAAGTAAATGACCAAGTATAATATTTTTGTCTCATTTGTGTAACTGGGTTCTCTTTATCTACTTGTAGGACTCGTGTGAACATCTGATGATGTTTTAGGTCATATTTATGCAGAAATATAAAACACTCTAAAGGGTTCAGAAACTTTCAAGCACCACTGTATATGTTTAGACAGCGATGTTTCAGCACCTGTGTTTAATAATTACTTTTTGTAAACAATGTCTAGATAGCCATTAGCTTGCTAACATAAGCATTTCAGATGTCTTGTTGGATTGAGTGATAAATATGTCAATAAAACAGGTTTTTTCTCTGTTAAATTTCTGCAGTAGTCACTTTTCTCAATACCTACACTTACTTTATTCAGCCAACAAAGATACTGAACAAACAGATATTAGTTAAAGACATGAAATAAGTGGGGCAGCGGTGCCGAGACTGAGGGTGTGTCTGAAATCACACCCACAGACTGATATAATGTACGTAATAGGTTAATAATAAAATAATGTCATATATTTTATGTGTATGATCACAATCTACTTCATATTCTTCTTCTTTTGGGCCCATGGTGATTGGCGTACTGTATTGGTGCATTATTGCCACCTGCTGGACTGGATTACACGCATAGCGGTTAGACACCCTGTTTAGCCTACTGCATGTTACTCCCCAGAACAGACAGTTTAGGGGAACGGATTATTAAATTAAAGGAACAATTTACGTTTCTACAAACATTTTTTCCACCTTGGTACTTCGGGGGCTCCGTAATTTTCCTTGCTGTGCTCATCAAACCTCATTTGCTATATTTACTTCTATTAATTTGCCATTTAACTTTCTGCCTCCATTATATATCACTTTGTACTACACATTGTGGTGTTTTTTTTCCCATCAAACCACAAGACAGATACCGGACAGTCATTGGAAACATTTCACTGCAAGTTCACAAGTACCTTGTATAAACGTGCATGTGCCAGATCCGCATACTTCTAAAGACTTGGCTTTAATTGGCCTCTTTTTCCATTGACTTTAGTGGGTTGGTCATTGGATCTGGCAACCCTGGAGTTAAACACGCCACAGTCCACTTTGGGGACACTGTGAAACGCAGTGTATACACAAGAAAATGAAAAATTTGAGTATTTAATATTAAAGTTTGAAGTACATGTCCCATCTTTCTGTGAGCTTATTGGCTGGTTGCAAAGTAGAAATCCGATTACTGTCTGGGTTATGTAAACCCAAAGGTTTCCCATTATCTGATTTCTCAAGTGCATGTTAATCGGATTACTGAGCAAGTCTGATTTTCTGCATTTATCGGATAATTAAGTGTATGTAACAGCTCTCATTGAAGACATTTAGGAAGTCTTCATGCTGTCAAATACAAGTATGCAATCGTAAGTCATGGACAGACAGAAAACTAATTACATTTGTGTTGACAACAAATGATAATATTAAATTTGCATTGATGAAAAAGCTGATGCTCAGGCATCACTGCAGAATCTGTCTGTGGTATATAAATCAGGCAGAAGGCACAGTACCTACTCACTGTGTGCAGTGAGAATTAGCTTCTCAAAAGCAGATCTTGCCTCAAGGACTCATCTTGTCTTTCTCTTTCATTTTCAGCTTCTTCTTCTTTCCCGATGTCGTTTCTTTGTGTTTGAGTATAAACACTGGAATAACAGGTGCTTTCTGGTACAACACAGAGTGAGAGTGAGAGCTGCATAACAGGCCTGATTTGTGTTCTTAATTCATGACCTAGTTAAAGAATCAAACACTTGTGTCTGAAATTGGCCACTTGTTCTCCAGTGGCCTTTAACCCTTACTGCTTCTGAGAAGTGCTTTTTAAACTTCTGGAAAGGGTGAAAGGTCTATCAGAACAGTAGCTGTCCATCTACTACGGAGTGCAGGGAACTAAACAAACAGAAGTGATAGGTGAAAAATGCACATTCACATTGTGACCAGATCAGACCATCTCTTGTCGGTAAAGATAAAGTCATTTAGCATGTTCCTTATTTCCATTATTCCTTATGGGAAAGTCTCTACCTCATGCTGTCATATTTAATTCATTCGACATTTAATTCATTGTACGTTCAGGTGTTATATTATTACCCATAATGCACTGTATGTCTAGTGTACAACCTTTGCATACTACCTCCATATAGATGTCCCTGAGGATGGCTGAGAATATGAATAGATATGAGCGGTGGGCGATATGGAGAAAATATTCAATATATAATATAAATATATAATATGATACACGATATTTATCACGATACATGATAAATAACAAACAAGCCAAACTGATATAATTTCATGCGAAACTCATAAAATGGGCCGGACATAATTATTGGTACCCTCAACTTGATATTAGGTTGCACACCCTAATAACCGAAATCAACCGCTTCCTATAACCATCAACACCTCTTACACCTCTCAACTGGAATTTTGGACGACCTTTTTTCTTTCGCAAACTGCTCCTGGTTTCTCACATTTGAAGGGTGCCTTCTTCCAACAGCAATGTTTAGATCTCTCCACAGGTGTTCAATGGGATTTAGGTCTGGACTCATTGTTGGCCACTCCAGAACTCTCCAGTGCTTTGTTTCCATCCATTTCTGGGTTCGTTTTGAAGTATGTTTGGGGTCATTGTCCTGTTAGAAGACCCATGATCTAGGACGCACACCCTGCTTTGGAGATGTTGATCTGTTGTCCATAGTGTGCATCCATAATGCACACTCAAATAGTTGTTTATTTATCGCAAGTCATATCATCATCGCAGTGTTGAACACTGTTATTGCACGTTTCCCTCATATTGTGCAGGCCTAATCTAGTCTAATTTAATATCATTTTTACCACTGGTCGCAACTTATGTTCTCAGCTGGTCGCACCGACTTCTGATTTGGTAACACCCATTTTTTATATTAGTCAATGAAAATGCACATTGATAAATCATTTTCTTAATGTATTGTTTTACCTCAACCACAAGGAGCACTGGTGCTCCTGATTCGGAAATGAACAGGAGCACTCAAAAAAATCCAGGAGCACAAACTTCTTAACCTTTTTTAAAAATTGCTTGTTTACATTATTCCTCCATATTAGGCATGAATATATATTTTGTTCATCAAATCATGGGACAAGAAAAAAATTAATGTTTCTTTTTGTCAAGGCAGGTTTAGGGTTATCCAACTTTGCTCATTGCACATCTCACAAGAAGCTTTAATGTATAACAAATGTATGAAAAACTATTCAAATATAACACAATTGTTTAAACATAACACAGTATACATTCTAAAAGTTCATTTGTAATAACTGAAATGTATTTTTATTTTATAAGTCTGTACCTATGTGTGTATAAACTTTAATTGTAGGACTATGTATAAGAGTTACAAATGAAGCAGCATGATTGAATGACATCGCACCTGTTGTTCTGTGTCTCAGGTCTGAAATGCGTATGTAATTATGCAAATGTACTGTTTAAAAGTTTCACATATGAATACTTTCACTCTTGCTAGTTTTAATCAGTTAATTGATGTCCATTTATCAGCTACATGTGTTAAAAACACTGATCTCATACAGAAGAGCTTACATTTTTCCTCATGTTACTCCTCATATTAGCTTCTGTCTGTATTTTATCTGTTCTTCTTATCACATCTCATGAAACATGTGCGTGTGTTATGGTGTTTCTCCAAAAAGAAGCCATGAGGAAAGATTGAAATTGCGATGAAACAGCAAAGACTAGAATCCAGACCAAGGGTGTTTGAGGAGATTGGGAGCCCAGAGACATGTAGAGGGGTCCATGTAGGTTCTCCGCAGAGTTTTTAATACTCAACTGGCTATCGATACTTTTTATACCATCTGGCAGTCGTTTTATACCATGTACACTGTGTCTGTTTAGTATTTACAGAATGTAATCATGCGGTCAAATGGATCATGCCTTAATAAAAGATAGTATATTTCATTTAAACGTTGCTGTTTTGTTATCCTGTACTAAAGCTGCAGAAGGTACTTATTTCTGATAGATTGGCATATGGGGTTTGATTGAAGACATCTTTTTACTCCAGTGGTATCATATGTGTTGGAAACAAACATAGTTTCGCCTCAGAGAGGATGGAAAAGGGACGGAATGAACTCCAAACTTGAAGTGTGAAGCTCAGAATAGGAAGGAAGAATTACTGCCCAAGTTCAACAGCAAGAAGAAGTGAGCTGGCAAGACCAATGCTGCGTTTAAAGTTGTGTACTAGGTAAAGGCAATGTCATGGAAAGACAGGATGGAAACGCCAGCTTAAATGTGGACATGGATGTGGAATAAGCAGAAACAGGTGCTAGTATTCTGGCAAGAGTGATTGTTTACATTTCATACACCTACAGTGTGTGAAAATGTAGTAATTAAGTCTGTCTAATAGACATGGCCAGTGACCGAAACTGGACGTTTATCAGTATGATCGGCCAAACCTGTGATCGGTCGATCAGTCTCATATAACCGATTCTGGTCACGTTTGCGCAGCAGCACAAACACAGCCACACATGGACAGCACAGTGCTTTTACTAACTGTAATTCAGAATTCAGTTCATGTGTGTATGGAGCTTTAAACACAGCTCAGCCACACCGCTGCTGATGCATGTTCATGAAGTTACATTTCAGTTGTGTTTTGAGTGCTACCGAATCAGAAAAGATTGGCATGATATGGAAAATGCAAACATTATGAACCTAAGATATTTCAGTTTTTTTCTGGTGAACTGTAACACAGTCCAAAAAAGTTGGGACGGGGGCAAGTTAGGGCTAGTAATGAGGTAAAAAACGAAATAATGATGTGATTTCAAACAGGTGATGTCAACAGATGATTATAATCATGATTTGGTACAAACTCAGAGACTTACATACAGTATTTTGGTCTTAACGTTTCCTGATTTGGCTTGTTTTGCATTGTCAAGTTGAAAAATACATGGACGTCCCTGGAAAAGATGTCGTCTTGAAGACAGTTTATGTTACGCCAAAATGTCAATGTGCTTTTCTTCTTTTCTGTAATGCTGCCATCAGAGAAGAGTAAATGACCTTTATCAAGGGCACTGACCCGACCCCATACCATGCCAGAGCCTGGCTTTTGGATTTGTTACTGATAACAGTCTGGGTGGTCCTTTTCATCTTTGGTTCGGTGCAGACGGCACCTATTTCTTCCAAAAAAGATGTGGAATACTGATTGGTCTGACTACAATACACTTCCACTGTGTGAGGGTCCATCCTAGATTTCTCTGAAGATTGCCCAAAGAAGTCGACGCCGCTTCTGGGCATGGTTAACCTAAGGCTTCTTTTTTGGCACAGTAAAGTTTTAAGTGGCATTTGTGAATGTAACTCTGTATATAGTGAATTGATAATGTTGAATAAAGTTTGTCCTTGTGGTTTCTATCAGCTATTGATGAAATGATGTTTTTCTTGATGCCGTGCCATCTGAGTGGATCATAGATCACGCCTCTTCTGTTCAGGTTGTTCCCTTGCCCTTTACAATTCCTTCAGATTCCTTGAATTGCCTGATGATATTGTGCACTGGAGAGGGAGAAATATGTAAAACCCTTCCAATCTTTCTTCGAATAACATTGTTTTTAAACATTTCTATAATTTTCTGCACATTGTTGATAAACTGGAGATCCTCTGCTCATCGTTACTCCTCAAAACTTACCCTTTCGTGGATACTGCTTTTGTACCAAATGATGATTATAATCACCTTTTTGAAATCACTATTTAGTTTGATTAATTCATTACTGACACTAAATTGCCCCTGTCCAAACTTTTTGTGAAATGTGTTACAGGCCTGAAATGCAGAAATGGATGATTATTAGCAAATGAAATGAAGTTGACCAGGAAAAAAAAAAAAACATGAAATATCTTGGGTTCATACTGTCTGCAATGAAATAAAACTGAAGGTTTTTTATTTGTATTTTCTATGCTGTTCCACTTTTTTCTGATTTGGGATTGTAAATAGTCTTTCACTCTTTATTTTGAACACAGCCACGTCTTCAGTGTGGAAGCTTTTCAGAGTGTGCTGTTTGCAAATCATGCATAGGGAAAATAAGCCACGGAGAAAGATCTCCAAAAACGTTCAGAACAACAAATTTAATAAGACGTTTAAAACAGCATCACCCCAATGAATATGCAGAATTTCCGGAAAATCGGAATCGGCCAAGAAAATTGCAATCAGTGCATCTCTAGTGTCTAATCTACCATCTTAATAGCTAAGTTTGTGTTGCAGTAGGATAAAGCAGACACTTCAGAATTATTTATCATTCTGTTACGTATTAATGCATTATGGGCTATGTAATACAATGCTCAGTTGTCAATCAAGCTGCATTGTAATACGCTGAAAGGACACCCACACAGTGGGCTGTAAAAGTGTACAGAGAAAAATGAACATGTAAAAATTTTTTTATTCTCGGTCTGAAGACAGTTTGGAATATAACTGAAAAATATGGTTGGTTTTGCCTTCGTTTTTTTCTTTCTGACAGAAATAAATGAGAGCAACAAATGTGTATGACAGAGTGAAATAACCCTCTCTGAGACTTGACTGTAACAATAAAGTGGTGCTTAAACATTTCTGAACATTTCTGAAGTCCTAAAAGTAGATAAAGAGAATGCAATTAAGCCAATGAAACAAATATGTTATACTTTGTCATTTATTCATTGAGGAAAATGATCCAACATTACATATGTTTGAGTCGCAAAAGTATGTAAACTTCTAAGTTTACATACTTTAGCAGTTAATTATCACTTATACAATATACAATACTTGTACAATCACAATAGCACGTAATGTGAAATTAGAGTCAGGTGTTTCCAATCAGTGGGATGATAATCAGGTGTGAGGTCGGAAAGTAACCGAAGGCCTTTTCACATTGGCTCATGTTAATGTTCATTTGTCCACTATCAGGATAACATTAGCTATTGGGAAAACATTTTGAGGACAAACAAAAATGTGGACTTTTTATTGTACATTAGAGGTGTTATATCTGTAGAACGGGAAACCCTGCATTCCAGCATAAGAACCTAATAATGTCTGTAAAACATGGTGGTGCCAGTACAGCTTGCTATCATTGATGTAACGAAGAATTCTGAATTTTACCAGCAAAATCTAATTGAAAATGTCAGGACAATTTGTAATAGAACTGAATTTCAAGAGGATGTGAGTCATGCAGCAAGAAAGCGACCCTAAGCACTCTTTGTTCTACAGAGAACGGCTAATGAAGAATAATGAGTAAGGAATAATCCAACAGAAATGTTGTGGAAGAGCTGAAGCTGTTCTGTATGGAGGCTAAAATTCATCCAAGTGCAGTAATCAACAACTGTCACCTGAAATGTTTTGATGCAGTTATTGTCCGTATGTTGTTATATATATATATATATAATTTATTTGCAGGTCCTCCTACTTAGAAAGATGAAAGAGGTCTGTAATTTTCATCATAGGTACACTTCAACTATGAGAGACAAAATGAGAAAAAACAAATCCAGGAAATCACATTGTAGGACTTTTAAAGAATTTAACTGCAAATCACGGTGGAAAATAAGTATTTGGTCACCCATAAAAGTTCAACTCAATACTTTGTAACATAACCTTTGTTGGCAATGACAAAGATGAAACGTTTCCTGCAAGTCTTCACCAGGCTGGCACACACTGTAGCTGGTATTTTGGCCCATTCCTCCATGCAGATCTCCTCTAGAGCAGTGATGTTTTGGGGAAACACGGATTTTCAACTCCCTCCACACATTTTCTATGGGGCTGAGGTCTGGAGACTGGCTAGGCCACTGCAGGACCTTCGTACGGAGCCACTCCTTCGTAGCCCGAGCGGTATGTTTGGGATCATTGTCATGCTGGAAGACCCAGCCACGTTCCATCTTGAATGCTCTCACTGATGGAAGGAGGTTTTGGCTTAAAATCTCACGATACATGGCCCCGTTTATTCTTTCCTTAACACGGATCAGTCGTCCTGTCCCCTTTGCAGAAAAACAGCCCAAAGCATGATGCTTCCACCGCCATGCTTCACATTAGGTATGGTGTTCTTGGATGCAACTCGCATTCTTCGTCCTCCAAACACGACGAGTTGAGTTTTTTTACTTAAAAAGTTCCATTTTGGATTCATCTGACCACATGATATTCCCTCCCAATCCTTTTCTGGATCATCCATAATGCTCTCTGGCAAACTTTCAGATATGCCTGGACATGTACTGGCTTCAGCAGGGGGGCTGGTGTCCCATCGACAGCTCTTGGCCACGTTGGTTTGGAGTCTGACTGTTATGAGGCTGTGACAGGTGTCTTTGATACAGTAACGAGGGTCAACACGGTGCCATTAATACAGCGTAACGAGTGGAGGACCAGAAAGAGCTTCTTAAAAAAAGTTACAGGTCTTGTGGAGAGCAGGAATTCTTGCTTGTTGTGTGGGTGACCAAATACTTATTTTCCACCATGATTTACAATTAAATTCTTTCAAAATCCTACAATGTGATTTCCTGGATTTTTTTTCTCTCATTTTGTCTCTCATAGTTGAAGTGTGCTATGATGTGAAAATTACAGACCTCTCTCATCTTTCTAAGTCGGAGAACTTGCACAATCGGTGGCTGACTAAATACTTTTTTGCCCCACTGTATATATATAAAATGCCAGCAGCTGGTTTTCGTAGTTCTCTCTTTTCTTCTTTATTCGAAATGTGTACATATGTACAGAAGTTATTTTTAGAATTCAGCTGTTCTTCCCACTTTTTCTTGTATTATTTTATGACTGTATTTTTTAAACTGTCAAAACCTCTTGGGTTTGTTTAACTGACAAATCTTCATCTAAACTATGTCCAATCAATTTAGTGAACTGTAGTGAAGTTCTAGACACATCGCGGTGATAACTAAAGCAAGCAGGATGCACCTGATCTCCTGATTTGGAGTAAGTTTGCTTGTGGTCAAAAATATGTAAAGACCCATAAACACAAACTGACAGGAGCCTTGCTTGCAGTACTCGCACTGAAAGCATCATTATTCCTCTAGAGAATTGTGTGCTTACAATTTTTTTTTTTTTTTTTTACAGTGCAGAAAGTGAAATACATGAACAAAAGAGTTTGGTGTGAGGAACTTGACTGCCCTGTAGCGATGCCTAGATCTCAACCCTATTCCATCCTCTGGGAGATGCACATGCACAAACTGTATCACTAAACAAACTCACTAATGGTCTGATGGTGGACTGAAAGCAAAACCCTGTTCTGAAATCGAACAGTTGTGAAGTCATAACTAATAAGATTCAAGACATATCCTGTCTAGTCACTATATCTTGACCTAGCACATAACATGTTAGAATTTTAAAGCCTAGTAGTGCATGTTATGCCTATTAGAACACCAGCAATTCATCGACCAAAAACTTCCAAGAAAAACATCCACTGAAGTAATGAAAATATGCTTCTCCTGTTGAGATTTCTCTATTCCTGGCCACAGATTACAGTTCTTCCCATATGTTCCCAACTGTGAGATTCAAATTCCTCCAGTGAGTTCCAGGTCTTCCCTTGGGTCTGCCAGAAACAGCTGTAGCGGGAGCTGAATAGGGGGCATTTTTGTGAGATGCCCAAACCACCTTAGCTGGCCTCTCCTGACCTGATTGAGCAGCTCTTCTTCAGGGCTCTCCCAGAATGACAAACTTCTCACCCTGTCACAGACAGTGAGCCCAGTAACCCTGCACAGGAACCTCATTTATACTGCTTGTAACCACAGCTATCTTCTTTTAGTCACTAACCAAAGCTCATGACCATAGGCGAGGATAGGAGTGTAGGTTGACTGACTTCACCACAACAGATTGGTACAGAAACTGCAAAACCTCAACCGTTTTCAAATTACCGGTGTACAAATAAATTTACCAATTTACCTGTTGTGATCCATTTTTGTCCTGATATGATCAGATTGGATGGGCAGACCCTTGAAGTGCAAAACAATTGAAATCCCACTTAAAACAGGCGTAGTAGCTTAACAATATCAAATGCAAAAAATGCCAAAATTCATATTCTGGAATCTGTCCTGGAATTCACAGAGCACAGACAGAAACCTTCTCTGGATGGCACATCACCCCATTGCAGGAACCAGAAGGGGTGACTGTAACTTTTACTTTTACTTCACAGCATCCATTTTCCCCTTCAGTTCTGACTAGTTGCCCAGTCCCGGCTAAAGAAAAAACACCAACATAACATAATGTTGCCACTACCATGCCTCACATTAGATATGGTGTGTTTGCTTTTTGCCAAACATTGTGGTTGGATTTCAGTCAAAAAGGTTCAATCTTTGTCTTGTCTGACCATTTTGCCACATGGCATCATGGTTTCTTCTGACACCCTGCTCTGTATGCCAGCTTTGTGTGAAGCTTGTGAGATTGTTGTCCCATGCACAGACACACTAATATCAATCATGAACACCTATTCTTCTTGCCCTCCTGATCAATATCTTTCTGGCTTAGTCATCCAGTTTGGAGGAATGGACCAATGTAGGCAGCATTTGGTGTTAGTGGTGCCATACACTTACCACTACATAAAAATGCACGTAATTAAGGACAGTTGAAGCCTTCTTCTAACTTGTGCCTTTCCACAACTTTATCCTGGAGCCCTTTTGAAGGCACTTTTCCAACTGTGGTGAATTCTTTGCATTTGACAGGGTATGGTTTCCTCCCACATTCCAAAGACGTGTGTTAGGTTAATTGGTGCCCCTAGTGTGTGAATGTGTGTGTGCCCTACGAATGATTGGCGCCCTGTCTAGGGTTGTTTCTGCCTTGTGCCCTGTGCCGCCGGCTGGGCACCGGGACCCTGACTAGGATCAAGCGGATAAGAGAGTGAATGAATGAACGAGTGATGGTTTTCTCTAGGCACAGTCAGGTGATTGTGTCGTATGTTTTTGTACTTACTTGCATTTCTTAATGTAGAAGAGACCTATGAAATAGTATTCATTGTTTTCAAATTGAGGGGGATACTTTGCATTTCACACTCAAATCAGGCACTGGTTTTTCAGCGCTGTAGCATTCCTCCTGAACATGTATCCCAAGCTGAATACTGAATTATTCACCAGAGTGAAATGAGATGGCATAGCTTGGCTCTTGTTGTATGAGCGGGCAGAGGAAATACAGAGCTGCTGATGGTGGAAGTTTTTTATGTCATGCCAGGGATTAACAGAACTTTCAAACCCAAACAAGGCTGTTTATGCAAGCAATTCACACGCCCCTCTGCCATCATTTGCCCCTTTATTTTGATGCATCAAACTAAAAATGTGCTCACTTCAGGTATTCTAATTAGATATTATTAATTAGGAAGAATTTTGGTCGTTCTGTATGTGTTACATGTTACGTACTCCGCTGCTTTGTGTCAGCAAGGTTTTAAAACCCATCTTCCAGCTGTGCACAAGGTGAAAGGCTCAGTGAGCACTAAATTAACGAGCAGTGCACTAGTTGAATCTCATTTGGAGTGTAACAAATGCTTGTTTATCTGTTTATCAGCCACACTAATGTCTGTAATTAATCTGGTTTTGGCAGTCCTAAAGGCCAGAGTTGCTTTGAAGTAACGAGAGAGAGAATAAAGGATGATACTGTGCAGACATATAACTTTGTCAAGCTTCTGTTTTTGCCTGCTGTTTGAAGCTGCAAACAGTTATTTATTTGTAATAGCATTAACTGTCCTGCCACATTCAAATCATAGACAGGCCTGATAACAAATAATGATGATTATATCCCTACAAAAGTACGTTAGGCTCTGGTGTATATAAGATGTTTAGTTCTTGTAGTTGAAGCGTTGGATGCTTAAGAGTAAGACCTGAGTGACTTTAATGAGGGACAAGTCTTGTATCAGAGCATCTCGTAAATATCAAATAATTAATTTTCTCATGTATACACTGCATTTCAGGCCCCAGTGTGTTAGATAGCCATTTTGCTACCTTTACTTGCGCGGCACGTTTAATTCCGGGGTTGCCAGATTCAGGAAGGAAAAAAAACGCTGAAGTCAATGGAAAAAGATGCAAAATAAAGCCAGGTTTTTAGAAATACGCAGACATGGGACTGTGGTAGCCTAGTGGTTAAGGTGCTGGACTCTGGACCAGAAGGTCCAGGGTTCAAATCCCACCTCTGCCAAGCTGCCACTGTTGGGTCCTTGAGCAAGGCCCTTAACCCACAACTGCTTGAATTGTAAGGTTGTAACAATTGGAAGTCGCTCTGGATAAGGGCGTCTGCTAAATGCTGTAAATGTAATGTACCTGGCAACTGTGGGGGACCGCTCGTGCACATGTGCAGACTGAAAACCCCTGGTAACTGGTATACATGCAAATAGTAATCCGATTACTGGGGTAAAATCCAGCTCTCTATTGGTTTTCCAGATCGGATTGTGCTATATATTTGACCACTTGATTAATTGATAACTATAGAAACATGAATATGATCAGATTATTAATTGCATGTAAACTGTGGTAGCCTAGCGGTTAAAGATAACTTGACTCTGGACCAGAAGGTCGAGGGTTCAAATTCCCACCTCTGCCAAGCTGCCACTGTTGGGTCCTTGAGCAAGAAACCTTTAACCCACAATAGATTGGATTGTAGTAACTGTACCAATTGTAAGTGTCGCTTCTGGAGAAACAGGGCGTAGATAAATGCAATGACCGCCGGGAGGGGGAGTGGATATAAGAAATAAGGGCGTCTGCTAAATGCTTGTAAATGTAAATGTAAATGTAACACACACTCACTGGGACAGCCCACGAAAGGGGTGTTGGGAAATTGGCATCCAAGGTTCAATCGATGCATGCACATGGTACAATCATAGGGTGTGTGATATCACTCAGTGCAACATCCCCTGCTGAGTATGTGGATGCCAAGTTGCAGACCAGATTGCTCAACATAATACCCTAGAAGGCACATCCAGTGTCAGAACTGGATCATGGAGCAATGGAAGAAGGTCGTCAGGTCCAATTAAATTTGTTTTACGTCACATGGACGGTCATGTACATGTCCGTCATTTACCAGGGATAGTGATGGCACCAGGATGTACTGTGAAATAGGACAAGCCGGCTGAGGGAGGGTGATGCTCTGGGTAATGTTCTGCTGGGAAACCCTGGGTCAGGGCATTCATGCGGACGTTAATTTGGTGCATAACCTACATAAACATTGCGGACTGGGCGGTTTTACTGTTTTTGCTGATCAGTGTATATGCAGGATAGATACACTCACAAAGCTTTTGCGGTTGTTGCTAATGCCATTTTTTTGATGACAGAGGAAGTGGTTTTGAGTCTTCTCTGCAATATGCTCTCCGTTGTGTAGCTCTTTTTGTTATTTTTGAAAGTCTAAACATGGATGAATAATACATGCTTCCTTTTAGTCAAGCCAAATGCAAAATCACTGTCAGCAATTCCTAAAGTACAGTGAGAAGTGGCTGTAAAGATTTTAAAACCACAAATACATAACAGTTGCTCCATGGTACTCAATTCATTAATGGGATTTTATACTATTTAAATGATTCAGTTCTATAAGAGGGTAGTTGAGTATTATATTACACTTTTTTTTCAACTGTTTTAGTTTTTAGGTTTACTGGGTTTCAATCTCTATAGATGGTTTATTCCCCTCGTCCTGTCACTCACACACCCCACACACACCCCACCGTGACATTCACTACACACAGAATTGCTTACGTAAGTCTTGTTTGGCTTGTTTTTTTTTTTTTTTGGGATTCTGGGGGGGGGGGGGGGGGGATTTTTTTTGATTTATTTTTTTCTTTTTTTTTTAATTTTTTATTTTCTTTTTTTTTTTTTTTTCTTTTTTTTTTTGTTTTTTTTTTTTTTTTTTTTTTTTTGGGGTGGGGGGGGGGGGGGGGGCTTTTGTTTTTTTGTTCTTTTCCTTTGTGTATTTCAAACGTTCCCCGTTTTTTTTCAGAGGTCTGTCTCGTCCTTTTCCTCCATTGGTTTATCCCTCTTGCTTTCGCCTTTTCCTTTCCGCTACCATTCATTCCTCCCTCTCTCCCCGGGGGAAGGTCATCGCGGGCCTTTTTTATCGATCGAGGGAGGCCAGGCGGCAAGGCGGGACGGGAGGTAAGCTAGGGAAGAGTATGCAAAAAAGGAATACACGAGAGAAGGGGGGAGAGGGGGGGGTGATGAGGGTCGGGGATCCAGTACCAGTTTCATCAAGTGCCGGGAGAGGTTGGTTGCCGCTAGGATAGGTATGCCCGACCTAAGCAGATCGCGACCGGGGGGGGGTGTGGGAAGGCGTTGAGGGTAGCCCTGGAGGTATCGTTCCGCGTCCTGCTTGCGTCTTTGCCTTTTGGTCCACACCCGGGTTCTCTGTATAGTATCTTAGATCGTGGGGGCGGGACATTCTACACCCTGACGTAGAGTATGCGGCGGCGCCCCTAGATGATTTGGTCCTCGAGTTTTCGGGACTTCATGCACCCTTTTCTATTCGAGTTATGGATAAACCGTAAAAAAGTGTTGCAAGGGTACAGATTGGGAGTGGGAGTTTCGTTTGTACTCTTCCTTCAGCACTGGGTACTTTGCACTATCATTATATGATACAGTTTGTGAATCTCTTTATTATTCTCTGTCTGGGAGTTTGTATATATTTTTTGGGTATTGACAGTCATAGCATCTATATGCCTGGTGTCTTCATCCTAGCTGTCCAATAAATCTGTTCTAAATGTTTACCATGCAGGTGCGTGGTACAGGTTGTGGTCAAAATTATTGGCACCCTTTTTAGTGTAAAAAAGCCAATATCATCAGAAATAAGATACACACGTGAACAAAATTGTTGGAACCCCTCAGTTAATGAAAGAAAAACCCACAGTGGTAACAGAAATAATTTTAATCTGACAAAAGTAATAATAAATACAAAGTCTATGAGAATGAACAAAGGAATGTCAGACATTGCTTTTCAACCATGCTTCAACAGAATCATTTACAAAAAAAACTCATGAAACAGGCCTGGACAGAAATGATGGTACCCTTAACTTAATATTTTGTTGCACAACCTTTTGAAGCAATCACTGCAATTAAACGATTCCTGTATCTGTCAGTGAGACTTCTGCACCTCTCAGCAGGTATTTCGGCCCACTCCTCATGAGCAAACTGCTACAGTTGTCTCAGGTCTGAAGGGTGCCTTTTCCAGATGGCATTTTTCAACTCCTTCCAAAGATGCTCAATAGGATTTAGGTCAGGGCTCATAGAAGGCCACTTCAGAATAGTCCAGTGTTTTCCTCTTAGCCATTCTTGGGTGTTTTTAGATGTGTGTTATTTGTCATTATCTTGTTGTAAGACCCATGACCTGCGACTGAGACCAAGCTTTTTGACACTGGGCAGCACATTTCTCTCTAGAATTCCTTGATAGTCTTGAGACTTCATTGTACCCTGCACAGATTCAAGACACCCTGTGCCAGATGCAGCAAAGCAGCCCCAGAACATAACAGAGCCTCCTCCATTTTCCACAGTAGGAACAGTGTTCTTTTCTTGATATACTTCATTCTTCCATCTGTGAACATAGAGCTGATGTGTCTTGCCAAAAAGTTCCATTTTTGTCTCATCTGTCCGTAGGATATTCTCCCAGAAGCTTTGTGGCTTGTCAACATGTCTGGCTTTTTTATGTTTTGTTTTCAACAATGGTGTCCAACTTGGTCGTCTCCCATTAAGTCCACTTTGGCTAAACATCGACGGATGGAGCGATCTGACACTGATGTTCCTTGAGCTTGAAGTTCACCTTCAATCTCTTTAGAAGTTTTTCTTGGCTCTTTTGTTACCATTCGTATTATCCGTCTCTTTGATTTGTCATAAATTTTTTCCTCCTGCGTCCACGTCCAGGGAGGTTGGCTACAGTCCCATGGGTCTTAACTTTCTAAATAACACATGCAACTGTACTGTAGTCACAGGAACATCAAGCTGCTTGGAGATGGTCTTATAACCTTTACCTTTAACATGCTTGTCTATAATTTTCTTTCTAATGTCCTGAGACAACTCTTTGCTTTCTCTGGTCCATGGTGAGTGTGGTACATACCTTCTCACCAAACAGCACAGTGACTACCTGAAGCCCTATATATAGGCCCACTGACTGATTACAAGATTGTAGACACCTGTGATGCTAATTAGTGAAACACACCTTCATTTAACATGTCCCTTTGGTCACATTTTTCAGGGGTACCATCATTTCTGTCTAGGCCTGTTTCATGAGTTTTTTATTTTTATTTATTTTTTTTTTTTTTTAAGTAATTCTGTTGAAGCATGGTTGAAAAGCAATGTCTGACTTTCATTTGTTCATTTTCACAGACTTTGTATTTATTATTACTTTTGTCAGATTAAAGTTATTTCTGTTACCATTGTGGGTTTTTCTTTCATTAACTGAGGGGTACCAACAATTTTGTCCACGTGTGTGTGTGTATCATGAAAATATTTTAGTAGCTGTTCCAAATATATTTATCAAAAATGATGACTGGTTATCATACATGCATCATTTAAAAAGAAATAAGGAAGAAACAGTATGTGACATGGACAGGATAAAGACACCCTTTCCTTTTCTTGGCCATCTGTGAGCTTTCTGCACTTGTCTGCTGGTAGTTTTGTTCTCTCAAGTTCTTGAACATTTCCAGGGTTCTGTTTCCCAACAGATTTCAACTATCTCCAAATATTTTCAGTTGGGTTGAGATCAGGACTCATTGCTACCCAGTATAGAACAGTAATTTTTTTTCCTTCTTATCCATTCCTTTTGGATGTGTGTTTTTGTCATGATCCTGTTGTATGACCAGTTTTGATCCACTCAAACCTAGTTTTCTTACACTTGGACACACATTTTGCTCTAAATTCTCTGATAATCCTCTGATTTTGTTGTTCCTGTAACACACCTCCAGTCCAGTCCCCACAACATTACGGATTCTCCACCATGTTGCACTGTAGGTAGGGTACACTCTTCTTTATAGGCTTCATTTTGGCATCTATACACTGATATGTGCTGTCAAAGAGTTCTAGTTTGGTGTCATCTGTCCTTTATTTAAGCATTGGGGTTTTACTTGATTTTTGCCCATAGAGCCCTGTCTTGTTTAGTATGTGGCAACCATATCTCCAGATGTCTCTAGCTCAGCCTGAAGTGATTTGGAAATGGTACGTGGTTTCCTTGCCACGTTTCTAACCAATTTTTGTCGAGTTCCCTCATCAGTTTTCCTCTTTCCACCACATCCTGGAAGGTTCTGGACTGTTCCATGAGTAGGAAACTTCTTGATAACACTTTGAACTGTTGAAGCTGGTATGCCAAGGTCTTTGGAGAGAGTCTTGTAACATTTAGCCTGCATGTGCTTGGTGATAATAGCATTTCTGGTCTGCATAGACAGCTCTCTTGTCTTTGCCATAATTGTGAACAAGGAACAAGACATAAAAATGGCTGTTTTAAATCAAAGGCACCATTCAAAGAATAATTAAAGTCATGTGAGCACTGAGAAGGTGAGGATAGGTGAGTATAATTTCTAATGAATCACAGGTTAGTCTGATCTTTTCCTTTGTTTCAAACTGAACAAAGTGTGCCGTTAATGGTGTACTGGAATTATTTAAAATTTTGTGCCCTGCAGAGTGTCTGTTTTGTCATTTTTGTGTCCGAGGTGTTCTGTGAGTTATTGGCAAAAAATAACGCTCCCAGATGTCAGTTTGCTGCAAAACTTGGGATGCAGTTCTGTCTCAGTTAGATATGTAAATGATTATACATGTCATCTGATTAGACACTGGGTCTCAAGAAGGGGTAAAATTTCTTCCCCCCCTGCTCTGTAAAAGGCTCTTGGAGGCTACTTTTGGGTGGTGTACCTCTTACTGAGAGATCATTGACTGCTAGATATGCCTCTACGATACACTCAAAGACATTTTGCCCAGTTGATAGACTTTGAGAGGGGGCACATCATTGGATGGAGAGAAGCAGTATGGTCATTTTGACAAACTGCCGGCCATCTTGGTTGTTCTGATCTAGCTGTTAGGAGGTGTTGGGAGCAGTGATTTCATGAGGGCACTCACACACTGTGAACAGGCTCTGGACGATGGATGAGACCAAAATAGAACTTTTTGAATTAAAAGAAAAGCGTTATGTTTGGAGAATGGAAAACTGCAATTCAGCATAAGAACCTTATCCCATCTGTGAAACATGGCCTGTTTTGCTGCATCTGGGCCAGGGTGGCTTGCCATCATTGACGGAACAATGAATTCTGAATGATATCAGAGAATTCTAAAGGAAAATGTCAGGATATCTGTCCATGAACTGAATCTCAAGAGAAGGTGGGTCATGCAGTAAGACAGCGACCCTAAGCACACACGACAAGTTAAATCTCAGTGTACCTTTCTGTATTAATGCTGCCATTTACCACAGAAGTGTAAATGACTTTTGCCAGTGACTCAACCCCATACCATGACAGAGACTGGCTTTTGGACTTGTTGCTGAAAATGGCCTGGATGTTCCTTTTCATCTTTGGTCCAGAGCACGTGATGTCTGTTTCCTACAAGATAGCTCTGGAGTAGACCACAATAAGCATTTCCAATGTGTGATGGTCCATCCCAGATGCCTCCAAACCAAGAGACGTTGACACTGCTTCTGGACATGGTTAACATAAGGCTTGTTTTTTGCACAATAACATTTTAAGTGGCATTTGTGAGAGTAACTCTGTATTGTAGTGATTGATAAAGGTTTGATAAAGTCATCTCTTTCCCATGTGGTTCTATCAGGTATTGATGAATGATGGTCCTTGATTGCCGTCTGAGGGATCAGAGATCATAGGCGTCCAGCTTAAGGTTGCACCCTTGCCTTTTATGCACTGAAATTCTTCCAGATTTCTTGAATTGTTTAATGATACTATACCCCGTAGAGGAAGAAATATGTAAATGCCTTATGTAAATCTTTCTTTGAGGAACATGTCAATAATTTTCTCATGCCTTTGTTCACAAACTGGAGATCCTTTGCCCATCAAAGCCTTTCATGGATAATGCTTTTGTACCAAATCCTGATTACAATCACCTGTTTGAAAGCACATCATTTCGTTTTTTTACCTCATTACTAAACTAAACTAAACTGCCCCCGTCCCAACTTTTATCTGAATGTGTTGCAGGCCTGAAATGCAGGCATGGATGTTCATTAACAAAGGAAATAAAGGAAACATCTCAGGTTCATATTGTCTGCAGTGAAGTAAATGTCAGAGGAAATGTAAGAAACACTGCATTGTTGTTTTTCATTTAAACTTTCCATACCGTCCCTATATTTTCTGATTTGAGGTTGTATATGAGACGTATTAAAAAAGTTGTGTGCTGTCACTAATTAGAATTAGGTGTAATAAAAATACTTTTTTTCAAAAACAAGAACAGTTCCAGCTTGCCATTTATGAAACTAATCTAGACTAATGGCTGCTTCAGCTTAACATTTTATGAGCGTGTACATGTAGTTGTGACCATCCAGAGAGAACCCAGAACATGATTCAAACATTAATACTAATATTAATACTGTATACGTCCTCCATTAGTTGAAGTTAAACCTGCTGCAGGAGCTGCTGGTGACTCATTAATCACCTCTTTCATGAAACCTGACACAGCTCTGCCACTAAACCTGACTCACACAAACTACAGCGCATCATTAGATGTGCAGACATGACCATTGTTGTTGACCCGCCCTCCTTACTTGAACTTTACACCTCCAGATCCCTGCAAAGCAAATCAATAGAAACCACTCAAACAGTGGACACCACTTATTTTAGATCTTTCTCAGTGGCTCTGCAGCTTGATGTTGAAACCGACAGACTCAGGAGAAGTTTCTTTCCTCAGGCCATTATGCTAATGAACAATTTAGCACAACATTCGTGCTGCTAAGTCGCACCATTGATTGCACCATTTATTTCGTTACTGCTGCCTTCCACTGATTATTGCTTTTTGCACAAATAAGTAGGGTTTAACTAGGGTTGGGTGGTATTGACGTTTTTTATGCCGTCTTCAGATAATAGCGTGGTATACAGTATTATAACCACAAACCTTCGACTATACAAATGACAGTGTTTCAAATGCATGTGTTTTCTTACAAAAATAAAACACTGAGTGTGACTGCCAGCAAGTTTTAGTATGCCAGCCACCACTCAGCTGCAGATTTTGCATGTCAATTCATTGGGATTGAGCAGGTAATCTTTTGCTTTAAATCTGCTTTAAATCTAAAAAATAGCCACATCTTGCAATGACAGTACAAGATGCTCCACTGCAAACACATTTCAGGTACCAAGTACTGAAAGTGAGATGACTGGTTTGTTGAACAAGAAGTTTATTGCTATTGTTTGATGAATGTGTCTTTTATTACCAGTTTAAAAACTTTAATCCAGTTGCAGAAGCTCTATTGATTGTTGCACTGGGAATTTCATAGTAAGATGTGGAAGTAGATTGGTTGGTATTTTTCACCCAGGAAAACGTTGCAAGCCCACAGTGTAATTTGAAACCAGGTCCTCAACAACATCTGATTCCAGCAGCACAGCTCTCGCCACAGAACCACAGGAAAGCTGCTTAATTATCCTTAGGGATACGTCAATTCTGATGTTGGCCATTGTCCTAATATTTATTTACCCCCAAAACCAGCATCCAACCACGTGATATTACAAACGTGTATGCTCTACACAGCCTATTGTGCTGTGCCCAGTGTCTCTTTTTAGCTTAACTATAGTTGATTTCACACTGGAACTGAGAGAAATGCTAGACTTGGGACATTTCGAAAACTTTTGTCCAGGTTGTGCTTCATGGATTGTGATGATTTGCACATCGATTGCCAGTACCAGAGTCATTGCTTACACAGGGAAGTGTTGCAGATTCTGTACTATTTATAAGACATTAAAATACAGTCATTTAAACCTCCCAGCAAGACTCTTACTCAAGCAAAAATAACGAATGAAGCTAGTTTTTGTACTTCGTTTCAAATCGGAATGAGTAGACTGTTTGTATTATGGATGCACAAAGCCACCTTTTTCCTACCGATACGATACCTGAAATTCAAGTATCTGCTGATACTGAGTACCGATACCGATACCAACTCTAACTCTATCTAATGTAACTACTCCGTAAGTGCCTATAAATCCTGATATTTATAGCGTTCCACTTTTTATAGATTGGCATGCCTTTATTTTGATAAAACCAGTGTTTTGTATCCCAAATAACATATAATAAGCTTGAAATAATAGTACAGTGTTTACTGTTTGAGGCTATGTCCACACGTACACGGGTATTTTCTGAAACTGGGGTTTTCAAATTCGTTTATACAACGCAACGAAATGTAGTTTAACATCTAACAAGAAGTGCAATAAGCAGCAATGTGTCGGAATGTACAATATTGTCCACATGTACAATAAATTAAAAAATATATAAATCGGCTCACAATCAGGAACCGGCTCCCGTCGTTCATTTCAAAGAGCCGACTCTTAGAGCCGGATCGGTCGCGACCGACACATCACTAATG